>PYAF01006187.1:75756-88688 GCA_007407185.1 Glycine tomentella | reverse complement strand
TTTGTTTGTCATATAAAAATGAAAGGTTTCAAAGAAAAATTGGTTTATATGGTGATAGTCTGGTGATTTTGGTGAAGCTTGGTGTGATGTTTGAAAAGGGTGTATGTGTTGTTAAATATACCTATTCCATGTGTATTTGAATATATTAAATTTTGATGCATATGAGACACTAAGTGAAGAATGATGAATGATGAGAAAACATGAGATGAAAAGAAGTATTCATGCATGTTCATGTGCATATGCCCGACGGGGGTTAATCCGTGAAGTTGTTACCTCAGAAGGAGGTTTGTCAGATAGCTAGAGTTAAGAAAGAACGTTCTAAGGTGATGAGATGGGGGATAGTGGCCGTGGGGAGATCACCTACCCATGATGATCACATGTAGAGTGGGTGTGAGTCCTATTGCAACACGGACCTATCCTGACTGATCGATCCAACTCGCGGGTTGTTAAGCTATTATGACTATGGCCATGTGTTGAGAAGTTGAAAAATCATGCATCATGCATTTTCTACGCATCTAGTGTTATATTGATTTTTTTTTATGAAATTATTCTTTTATTTAAACTCTGTTTATCATGACTTACCCTATTTTGTGTTTGTGGTTGACACCTGTGATGACCCCAATTTATTTGGGCGAGCAGAGGAGCAGTAATCTTGACAGTGGAAGATTTACAAGAAGCTGTGATAAAGATCCTGTGATGATTTCTATTTTGTTCTGCTATGTATGGTGGACTGTTTTTATTGGGCTGTATGATGATAATTATCTGTAGACTGTAATAATGAACTGGATGTTATGTGAACTTGTAAACCGTTAGATGATGCGTAATTTCTTCATATTCTTCTGTTTTCTTTCAAAAAGTTTAAAAGATTTAGTTTTGGACTATGACACTTAATTTTCAAAAATTAAAATAACCATAAGCAAGAAAAAAAATTTCGAAAAAAAAATAAAACAAGTAGATAATAAAGCGATGTAGAAGCGGTAGTTTCATGCTGTAAAGATGTGCGTTTCTAGTTTGAGGGCAAAGAATATGTTGTTGATCTGTATTGTCTGCGATGCCTATCCTTGAGGTTATTCTGGGCATGGACTGGTTGGCCAAGTATGGCATCATGCTGGATTGTTGTCATAAGAAGGTTGTAGTACCTTCAGATGGAGTTAGCTCGAGTTCTATTTCATTCCTCTCGGTCTTGCAAGCTCGCAAGGATAAACAGAGAGAAGCTCAGGGCTATCTTTTGCTGAGTATAGCAGTTGAGAAGCCAGGGTAGGATATGTCAAGGATTCTGGCGGTGAACGAGTTTGTTGATGTATTTCCTGAGGAGATTACATAGCTTCCACCGGACAGGGGAATTGAATTCTCTATCGACTTGGTTCCAGGTGTGGGACCCATATCCATAGCCCCTTACCGCATGTCTCCTTTAGAGTTAAAGGAATTGAAGGTGCAGCTTGAGGACTTGTTGTCCAAGGGATTTATTAGACCGAGTGTGTCACCATGGGGAGCATCGGTTCTTTTTGTGAAGAAGAAAGACGAGAGTATGCGTCTGTGTATGGATTACAAGCAGCTGAACAAAGTTACTGTAAAAAAATAAGTACCCTCTGCCTCGCATTGATGATTTGCTTAATCAGTTGAGGGGAGCCTGTGTGTTCTCCAAGATAGACCTGAGATCCGGATATCACTAGATTCTGATTAAGCCAGAGGACATACCAAAAACTGCGTTCAGGTTAAGGTATGGTCATTACAAGTATAAGGTCATTCCTTTTGGTCTGACTAATGCCCCTACAGTGTTCATGGATTATATGAACAGAGTATTCAAACCATTTCTAGACCAGTTTGTAGTAGTGTTCATTGATGATATACTGATCTACTCCAAGACGGAGGTGGAGCATGCCGAACACCTCAGGATCGTTCTGCAGATCTTAAGAGATAATTAGCTTTATGCTAAGTTATCTAAGTGTAAGTTTTGGCTTTCAAAGGTGAAATTCCTGGGCCATGTGATTTCTGCAGCTGGGGTAGCGATTGATCCCAGTAAAATAGAGGTTGTGATGTCTTGGGAGAGGCCTAAGAACGTCTCGGAGGTCCGTAGTTTCCTTGGTTTAGCAGTTTACTACCGGAGGTTCATTCAGGGGTTTTCAAAAATGGTATTACCTTTGACTCGCCTTACTAGGAAAGGTAGCCCATTTGTTTGGACTCATGAATGTGAAGAGTGTTTCCTGAGACTAAAGGAAAAGTTAACCACAGCTCCAGTACTAACCCTTCCCGATCCTGAGGGTTGTTTCGAAGTGTATTGTGATGCTTCCAAGAAGGGACTTGGTTGTGTGTTGATGCAGGACAAGAGAGTGGTTGCTTATGCATCAAGGCAACTGAAGCCACATGAGGAGAATTATCCCACACATGATTTAGAGTTAGCAGTGATTGTCTTTGCTCTAAAAGTGTGGAGGCACTACTTGTATGTTGCTAGACTAGTGGTATTCAGTGACCACAAGAGCCTCAAGTATCTGTTTGATCAGAAAAAGTTGAATATGAGGCAAAGACGATGGATGGAGTTCCTCAAAGATTATGACTTTGAGTTGAAATACCATCCAGGTAAGGCAAATGTAGTGGCTGATGCCTTGAGCAGGAACCATGTGAGTGTTGCCTGCATGATGATCTCTGATTGCGGACTGATTGAGCAATTCAGAGATATGCACCTGACGGTGACAAAGGGTGCTAGTGGTCTGGAGTTGAGAAAGACCCAGATTGAGAATGAGTTGATTCAGAGGATCCGGGAGGCCCAGAAATAGGATGATGACGTGAGGGCCTTGATTGGTCGACAGAATGTCTCTTGGGAGAATCATGACTTGGTGTTATATCAAGACCAGATCGTTGTGCCAAAGGGCGAGCTAGTTGACGCAGTTCTGACTGAGGCTCATAAGGGCTAGTTTAGCATTCATCCAGGTGCCACCAAGATGTACCAAGACCTGAAAAGAAAATTCTGGTGGCCAGGGATGAAGAAAGACATAGTTGAGTATGTAACAAAGTGTATGGTATGTCAGAAGGTAAAGATTGAGCATCAGAGACCGTCAGGCCTACTACAGCCTTTACAGGTCCCTGAGTGGAAATGGGATAGCATTTCTATGGATTTTGTAGTGGGACTACTGAGAACTCAGACTGGATGCGATTCCATATGGGTGATAGTGGATAGGTTGACCAAGTTTGATCACTTCTTACCTGTCAGGACTGACTATACTGCAGAGAGGCTAGCTCAGCTATACGTCAAGGAGATCGCCAGACTGCATAGAGTTCCAGAGAGTATCATCAGCGACAGAGATCCAAAGTTCACTTCTAGTTTTGGAGTGCACTTCAGGAAGCTTTTGGTACCCAACTGAGGCTTAGCACAGCCTACCATCCTCAGACAGATGGTCAGACAGAGAGGACCATCCAGACTCTGGAGGATATGTTGAGAGGGTGTACCTTCGAGCAGGGTACCAACTGGGACAGATACCTACCTCTGGTGGAGTTCTCATACAATAATAGTTTTCATGCCAGTTTAGGCATGGCACCTTATGAGGTTTTGTACGGCCGGAGGTGTAGAACTCCTATATGTTGGACTGAGGTGGGTGAGAGGCAGCTTCTTGGACCTGAGATGGTTCAAGAGACCTCTGAGCAGATCTGGATGATCAGAGACAAGTTAATGAGAGCTCAGAGTCGACAAAAGAGTTATTATGACCATAAACATCGGCCACTGCAGTTTGATGAGGGCGACCATGTGTTTCTAAGGTTGTCTCCGGTCACGGGTGTAGGACGAGCCTTGGGTGTGAGGAAGTTGAGTCCGCGATTTATTGGTCCCTATAAGATTCTTCAGAGAATAGGACCAGTGGCCTATAGACTAGCTTTACCTCCCCAGTTGTCAGGGCTACATGATGTTTTCCACGTGTCACAGTTGAGGAAGTACGTGCCAGATCCCTCACACGTGGTAGAATCGGACACTGTTCAGATTAGAGAGAATCTAACGAATCCTACCCAACCTATGCGGATCCTGGATCAGACGGAGAAAAAGATCTGGAGCAAGACCATTCCCATAATCAAAGTACAATGGGAAGGAAGGACACCTAAGGAGGCGAGTTGGGAGCGAGAGCAGGAGCTAGCACAGCTATATCCCGAGTTGTTTGTCAGGTATGATTTTGAATTTTGCAGACAAAATTCATAAAAAGGAGGGGTAAATATAATGACCCTCAAGTCCGACGCGACTGGTGTGAGGATTCAGCGCTAATAGCGCTAAGTTTCTTCTGCAGAAACCAGTGCAGGAGTGTGGCGCGATCAGCACCGCAGTTTCTGGAGTATAGCGCGAGTGGCACCATAGGCTCTAGAGGTTGACGCCAAGGGCGCTAGGGTGGCGCGAGTGGCGCCAGACCACCCCGATAACCTGTTCTTCCCTGGAGGTTGGCGTGAGAGGCGCCACAGGTTCTGGATAGTGGCGCGGGTGGCACAGGTGTGGCGCGGATGGCCCCATGGGTTCTGGAAGCTAGCGCAATCAGCACGAGAGTGGAGCGATCGACGCGGCATGTCGGTCAGACCCAGTATATAAAGGGCATTTTACGAATTTTTGGGCCCCAAAACTTGTTTCTTCTTCCCTCAGTGACGTTTCCTCCACGGGAGAGCTCCCAAGCTTACTAGACCCTCATTTCTTGGCCTAAACACCTTCCTTTGAGCACAAATCTTGTGAGGAACCTTTAGTGAGCTATAATCCTTCATCTTCTTCTCTTAAAAACCCCTTAATCTGATAATCCCTTTCTCAAGGGAAATCCATTGAACTCAAGTTTGGTGAGGAACGACGTCGATTCTTGGACACCCGAGCTAGAGAAAGCGGTCCCCGAGCCTTTCTTGTCGCTTTTGAGGTAAGAAACTCAAGTTTCTCTGGCTGAATTGTGAATTGGGGTTTTGGGTGAATATTGACCCACTTATGATTGGGCTAGAATTAGCCTTGGGTCCTTTAGAAAAGTATGTTTAGAACAGTTTAGTGATGAAGGATTAGCTCTCAGAAGTTAGCTTGGTGAATTTTGGTTTTGGCCCTATGATTATGCATGTGTGGCTTGTGTTGAGAGCTTTGAGCTCATTGGGTGTGACTTGCATTGAGTCTATGGTGACTCTAATGTCTTGTTTAAGCTGAGATAGACCACCGAGGGTCTATGATATGCTAGTGAGTGATAAACCTTAAGTTGGAAGACAGGGAGGTTAATATGGGAAAGAGGAGTGTTTCCTCTCATATGAGCGGTTGAAAACCGTTACTGATGGTTTATCTACATGCCTAATGTAGGGCGTGAGATTCATAGTGCTGGTAGTGGTCACCAAGAGGCCGGGAGAGCCGGTATTGAGCTGAGACCAGGTAAGCTCATCGTTCTTGGGGAATGTTTCCCTTGCTTTTGTTTCACCATTCCTAAGAAGGTGATAGTTTGGGATACCATGCATCTGGATATTGTATGTTGTTGTTATATTGAGATATGTATGTGATGTTGAGAGAAATACCATTATGGCATGTTGATAATTGATGTTAACTAAACACTATGATAGTGTCATGCTTTGCAATGGTTATAAGATAAATGTTATGAAAATGTTGTGTGATGTGATTATATAAGAATTCTCTGGCCAGTAGAATAGGGAACTATGGAGCCCTTGGGAATGTGCCTTTAATTGGATGATCTTCCTTGGGACAATCCATAGGCGTCCATGTAATTTCTAAGAGAATGTGCCCTTCACTGGACGATCTTTCTTAGGTATGGGCGGGAAAAGTCTTGAAGGGAATGTGCCTCTAGTTAGATGATCTTCCTCAGGCATGGATATGGAGAGTCTTGAGTGAATGTGCCTTTCAGTAGATGAGCTCCTCAGGTACTCAATTAGAAGTCTTGAGAGAAAGTGCCCTTTAATGGATGATCTCTCTCAGGCAATGTGTGATGGGTGCATATGTTATTACCCAGTACTGTGACATGTATGTAGCATGTTACTGGTAAGCTTTCAGGCTAATTGTACGAGTGATGTTTATTTGATATCAATTATGTTGGATATGTGTTTGGAAGTGAACCAGGGGGGAGGGAAACCTCCAAGGATCCTGAGTTTACTAAGATTATTATCTCACCCCTGTTGGGGCTCTTGTTGTAGGTGATGTTTCAGGAGTAACAGATAGATCCCAAGGCAAGAGGCCTGAGTCGGGATAGCTGTTGATAGAACCCTAGACATAGATGACTGAGCATGTTGGCCCACATTTTTTTTGATTATGCCTGTATTTGTACAATTTTGAGAAAGTCTGAGATGTAAATGACAAAAACTCACCATATATGTATATAATGTATATAATGTATATTGGTTTTCTTATTTAAGCTTCCGTTATTGAGTTATGATTGTGCTGCTGCGCTATTCTGATATAATAACAATGTTAATACACCGGGTGCACACGAGGTGTTACACTCACCCAAATACATAAGCCTTGACTGGTTTATCAAGGAAGGATTTGTCTTTCCTGCACTTCTAGAAACCCAAGGTCTTAGGAGGTTTGTGGAGATGAAGGGTACTTACTACCCTAATCTTGTAAGAGTCTTCTACACTTGTGGAAAAGGCTCTATGGATGGTTACTTTAAATCCACTGTGAAAGGGGTTGAAATGGTTATAACCCCTGAGTTATGGGAAACAATTGCTAGGGTAGTCAATGATGGGGAGAGGAAGTTTGAGGAAACCCCTGGAGGCTACAGCAAATTGGGTACTTATAGGGAATCCCTTACTGACCCAAACCAGCCCATTAGAAACAGATTAAGCACTGGTCCTATGGCACCAGAGAATAGACTCCTTCACTACCTGATTACCTATGTCTTGACCCCAAGGGCAACAAACCATGCCCAAGCTACTGATGAGGACCTACAATTGATGTATGGTCTCACAAATTCCATTCCTATGAACTGGGTCATTATCTTCCAAGAGATAATGCTGAAGGCAAAGAGACTTGTCAACTATCCTTTTCCCTATCCTGTTCTCATCTCTAGATTCATTGATCACTTTCAGATGGATGTTTCTAATGAAGTGGTGGACAACACCAACTCCTCCAACAGCCTTATTCAGGAAAAGCATCTGACAAAGCTTGGTTTACACAAGACTCCAGATGGCTGGATGATGGGTGGACAACATCAACAGGTGCCTCAACAACAAGAACCTTTTGTTGCTGATAGTGAAGATCTTGTGGCTGATTCTGCAAGTGAGGAAGATACATCTCAACAGCCCCTTCACTCTCAGTTTGAATCACTCATGCTAGCCAAAATGGATGGGCTTCTGCAAATGCATCATGAATTCAGAGCAGAAACTCAGGGCTCATTCAGGGAAATCAATGCAAGGCTAGATGACATTGAAGCCACCCTTAGGATGGATGATTCTGAAGTCTTTTAGAGTCTTAGTTATCTTTGTTTATTTGTACTCTGTTTTTTTTTTTTTAAGCTTTGTTATGTACTCCTTATCCCCCGAATTAATGCAACATTATATTACTATTCACTTTTATCCGTTGTGTCTTGCAATTTTTGTCTTTAAAAATCCAAATAGGGGGAGAAAATTTGAAATTAAGCAAGCTCTGTATACGCCTCTGTTTCCCCCTGTTTTTTGTTCTTTTTTTGGACTGAAATTTGAACTGCATTATTTGCAAAAGTTAGGGGGAGTTAATGGTTCAAATTGCTTGCATTAAACAAACATATATTGTGAATGAATGCTAAGTTAAAAACAAATGCCTTTAACACTTGTTCTTGCAAAGGATTTGAATTTTTCAAGTGTTGAAGAAGCTCAGAAATATGAAGACTCCTTCATTTAATCACAAGACCCAATGCTATTCAATTTCAAATTTGGCATGTTTAAAGCCAAAAAGGGGGAGATTGTTGATTTGATGGGGAGTTGCTTGAAGCACAAAGAACTTCGATTCAAGAAAGGATGGTTTTGAACTTTCAACATGCATTTGAAGCATTGAAGAAAAGCTTGTGATCAGATGTAAAAGGAAGGAAGTTTTCTGATGATCCAATCATTGCATTCATATCATTCATAAGTTTGAGAATTAAATCACAAGGCATTGGTAAATTATTTTAAGTTTTTGAAATAAACTAAGTGTTTTTGGAAAAATAGCATTTCACTGGTTTAATCGATTATAACAGGCAAAGAAGTGATAATTTTGCTTGATGTTTTCTGGAAATTTTTCAAGAACAGTTTAATCGATTACATTATCGGAATAATCGATTATTTTGTCTTTGATCACATATAATCTGCCTTGGTGACTTTTTTAATCGATTACCACCAAGCTGTAATCGATTACATGAGCCAAATAGAAAATACCATATCTTTGGTTTAATCGATTACCAATTATTGTAATCGATTACATAGTTCAAACATATTTTTCATAGTGCCGGATTTAATCAATTACCAATTATTGTAATCGATTACATAGTTCAAACATAAAATTCATTGAGTTCTTGCTTCCATAAAACTCATATGGGTCTTTAAGAGATGAGTGAAGCAGGATTTTCTCTTTTCAAAGCTTAAGGAAAGTTATGTTCTGAGTTTGTTTTCTGCATTCAACCTGGTGAAATCATTCTTATGCATATCATTCTTTGGACCATCAGGTGACTTCTTTCCTTATTCTTTGAAGTTGTAATTCTCTTTTAAATTTTGTGTTGGTTTGTCTTTTGTAAATGAGTTTCTTGCTTGTAATATAGAGATAATGTTTCTCTAGGGGGTTTACTGAGTAGTGTTCTCAGTTGGGTTGTCTCTAAGAATCTAATAGTGTTTTAGATTTATGAACTTTATCTAGGGTTGATAAAGAGAGGCTTGTAATAACTTGTAAGAACTGAAATTTACAATAGTGGAACTCTACTCTAGTGTTGAGTAGAAGAAAACTGGATGTAACTTCATAGTGTTTGAAGTGAACCGGTATAATTCTATGTGTGTTGATTTAATTCTGCATATCTGGTTGTCTTTTGTGAATTCTTGTTATCTATCAAATTCTTGAAGCATTACATCTTTTGGATTGAAGTTTGGATAAAGGTTCTTGGTTTCAAAAGTGATAAAGATCCAAAAAGGGCAAAACTCTGATTTTGATCAAGAAAATTTTTAAATTACCAAGTCCAACCAATTCACCCCCTCTCTTGGTTAAGTGTGAAGTGTTCCCATATTTTACACCTTAATGGTAGTGGGTTAATTCGTAATAATTGTTCCTAATTTCAAATTTTGAATCTTTGGAGCCCAAAATATTCTATAAATACAGCCCTTGTTGAAGGAAGAAATCACACCAATCTTCTACTTCTTTCTTGAAACACCGTTGTGTTCTTCTTCCCTCTGAGTTTAGAAACTCTGCCCAGATAGTCTCTCATCCCTCGTTAGCCATGTCTACCTTTAAGAGAGTCAAAACCTCCAAAAGAAAGGTTGGTGAAACCTCTAACCCTGCTGTCAATAGGTTAGATCACTGGTTTCCTGCTGAGAGAGACAAGATGACCTACCTTCAATTCAATGCCACCAAATTAATCTATCCTCCCAAACACCTTGAACTTGACTGGTTCATTAGGGAAGGTTTTCAATTCCCTGCTTTTCTTGAAACCCAAGATTGAGGAAGTTTGTCGAGATGAATGGTACATTTTACCCTAAGTTAGTAAAGGTATTCTACACCTGTGCTAAGGGTTCCATGGATGGGACTCTTCTGTCCCAAGTGAATGGAGTTGCCATGGAAATAACTCCAGAAGTCTGGGAAGCAATGGCTGGAATTTCCTTTGAAGGGGAAAGGAAATTTGAAGAAGAGGTTGGGGGATACAATAGCGTTGAGACCTATAGGGGAATGCTTATTGATCCCCAAATGAGGCTAAAACTTAGGCTCAGCACTGGCCCTATGACCCATGAAGACAGACTCCTCCACTACATAATTACTTACATCATCACTCCTAGAGCCACCAACCATGCCCAAGCCATTGATGATGACCTGCAACTTGTGTATGGTCTCAAGAATTCAATTCAGATGAGTTGGATTCTTATTATTGAGGAGATAATGCTTAAGTCCAAGAGGTTAATGAATTACCCATTTCCTTATGTTGTGCTTGTTTCTAAGTTTATTGAGTATTTCACTATAGATGTCTCTAATGAGGTTGCTGACAACACTTTGGATGAAGAGGAAGCTGATGAAGATGCTGAAGAAGAAGGCTCTGCTCAACCATCTTACGACTCATTTGAATCTCTTATGATTCAAAAGATGGATGGCTTACTGTCCTTACATCATGAGCATAAGACTGAGACCAATTCAGCTTTAGAGGAGATAAAATATAGGCTAGAAAATATAAAAACTAAGCTTATCTTTGATGGTTCTGAATCCTTCTAAGATTTCTATGTTTTTCTTTCTAGTTTCTTTAAGTTTCTTGTATTTCCTCTTTCTGCTTTTCATCTGTTTTCTTTTATGTTTTTTATGATTACTGTATTGTTCCTCCCCATTGATTAATGAAGTTTCTATGTTTCTCCTTCTCATTATTTGCTATGCTATATTTTTGTCTTTGATAAGCCAAACAGGGGGAGAAATATTGATTGATATATTGTACTCTGTTGTGCTCTGTTTTTTTGCTAAGTTTTGCACAAATCACAAATTGATGAATTATCTAATTAAGGGGGAGCAAATTAAGTCTAAGGAAACAACTAATACAAGTTAATGATTAATGATTATGCAAGCATATCTCTTAACACTTATTCTTGGCAAAGAGGCTGATTTATTTTCAGGTTTGCAAAAGTTCAAAGTCTTCTACTTTTCATCCTTCAAAGAACATCAAAATCTAACACATGGTCTATCAGATATTTGGCATGTTCAAAGCCAAAAAGGGGGAGATTCTTGGATATAGGGGGAGCAACATGAAGAATGAAGCCTATGACTTAGAAGATTGTTTTGAGCTTTTCACATGCCTTGAAGATTGTAATTCAAATGAAGTGTAGGAGAAAGCAACCTTTTGATCCTTGCATTGCATTCACATACTCATTAACATGCTTAAATGATTTTAATAAAAACATCAAAGTTACTCACTATTTGAAAAAGGATTTAATTGAATAATATTTTTGGAAAAATATAATTTTACTGTGTTAAACGATTACATAACAGATTAATCAATTATTCAGTTCATGTTTAAATCTGGAAAAAGCTTTTATGAACATTTTAATTGATTACCTGTTAGATTAATCGATTATTTGGCTCGTATTTGAAACTGGAAAGCTTTGGTGAATGTTTTAATCGATTACACACTTATTGTAATTGATTACATAGTGTAAAATATATTTTGTGACTTGCTGTGACAATCGATTACCATCACTTGTAATCGATTACATAGGCCATTTGAAAAAGCCTGCTTTGCTGCTTTAATCGATTACCATTATTTATCATCGATTACATAGACTATTTTCTAAAACAACTCTTTTCTGACTTAATCGATTACAGATCGATTTAATCGATTATTTTGTTCGTTGTTGAAACCCAGAATGTGCCTTGAACACTTTAATCGATTAATTGATAATTTAATCAATTACATATGCGTTTTAATCGATTATTTGGCACGTGTAATCGATTATAGGTTGTTACAAAATTCTGTTATAAATAGAAGGAAGGCTTGGCTTGTTTTTGCTAACTTGAACACTTCGTATTTTCTGAGCATACACAAGCCTTCGAAGAGTTTGAAAGTGATTTTCTAGGTTCTCTAACTTCTTGTCCCACTCTTTAATCATCATGAGCTATTGAATGATTCTAGGGTAAGAAATTTTAAGAGTTTAATGGAGAGCATGTTCTGAAATTCTATTTTCTACTATTCAACCTTGATAGGTAATTCATATGCATTCACATTCATTGGATCATCAGATTGTTTCTCTCCATAATCTTTGATTGTAATTTTGTTTTGGAATTTCTGTTATTTGCTGCTATTTTAAGTGGGTTCTTGAAGTTTTGGCTAGAGTAGTGCTCTCTAGTAAAGAACAGAGGAGTGTTCTCTAGTTCTTGCTCTTTAGAAATCGAATAGGATTTTAAATTTCTATTCTTTATCTAGTGTTGATAAAGGGAGGTTGTTGTAAAGCTTGTAAGAACAGAAATTTATAATAGTGGAACTCTAATCTAGTGTTGATTAGAAGAAACTTGATGTAGCTTCTTGATATGTGCCTAGCATATGATGCTTTCCAAGCTTAATTAGGTCGTTAAATGCATCATTTTATATGATAAATAGCTTCCAATTGGTGTGAATGTAACTTATATGATTCAATGAGGTATTTTGGTCAAGATTGAATGAATAGCAGGTGAATTAGCTAGGATTATGCAGAGCAGAAGGTCTGGCGTGATCAGCGCCACCATCCGCGCTAACAACGCCAGCTGGACTTAAGTGGCACCATCCGCGCCAGCTCCACGCGATCCGCGCCGCAGTTCTTCAGCCCGCGCCTTCAGCGCCGTTACCGCGCCAGGAGCGCGGTTCCCTCTGGAAGTTGGCGCCATTGGCGCCGTTAGTTCTGCTTGTTGGCGCCATCAGCGCCAAGGCCGCGCCAGGAGCGCCACAGGTCGCAGAGTCTGCATAATGAGGGCAAAACAGAGATTTCATGGGCTACACTATAAATAACCGAAGCCTCAGCATTGGAGGGGATCTTTTGGACGAAAATCACTACCAAAGGAGGAGAAAGAAGGCTTGGGAGCTGAGCTAGGGTTTGGGTGTGAGGGGAAGAGGGTTCTTCCCTATTCCCTTCCTCTTCTTCCTTTGTACATATCATCAAGCATGCTTCTTTTTGTTGTACCAAGGCCATCCATGTTAGGTTTGGCTAGTTTCCTTTTGTAGTTAGGGCAAATACTCTATGTAAATCTCATTTGGAATGGATTGAATGTTATTATTCCTTTATGCTATGTTATTTCATTACACTTTGCTTGAATCTCTTCATCTCTTTCTTAGACCTGATCA
>PYAF01006187.1:60668-75656 GCA_007407185.1 Glycine tomentella | reverse complement strand
GTCCTGTAGAGAAACTTGTTTAGAATGGTTTAGTGATGAAGGATTAGCTTTCAGTTTCTGATTTAGAGACCTTTGAATCTTGGCTCTGTGGCTTGTATGTGTGGCTTTTGTGATAAGTCACTGGTTGGATTTATGCCATGATAGAGCCTAGGTTAGGTTTGTATTGAGCCTGAAAGGCTAACGGAATGGTGCCTTGACTGAGGCTTAAACCATTTTAGGGATATGTTGAACTAGGGGCTATTGTGAGCCAGAGCCCAGATATATGATGTGCTTTGAGTCTAGGATGACTCAGAGGCTTAGCTTTCAGCCTTGGGGGACCTTGTATGGTCTGCGAACAGCCTAGTGTGGGCTGAGTTGATTGAACCCTAGGATAGGGGAATTCTGTTATGTTATATTCTATGTTTGAATGTCTGTGGACTAGTTTTGATATTAGCATATGCCTTGATTAGGGCGTGATATTGAGACTGTTGGTGGCGGGAGCCACAGACCTGGGAAGGAACTACAGAGTGATACCTTGCCAGGTAAGTTCAGTGTTCTTGGGGATGAAATCCCATTTGGTTGCACGTACACCACACTCCGGGGGAGAGGTGGTCATGATTCAGGATGCATGCATTGGCTGTGACATTTCTTATGATGATATGAGTGTATCTATGTTGGATGAATGCATACTGTGATTGTGATAGATCTGTTGGCCAATAGATAAATACAGGCATTGAGGGTTCTCTGCCCTGTATTTAGGCGTTGAGGGTTCTCCGTCGGGCATTGAGGGTTCTCTGCCATGAAATCATGCGTTGAGGGTTCTCCGCTAGGCATTGAGGGATGCTCTGCTGCAAGAATAGAGCAGATAGCTGCTCCATGTTGATTTGAGGGCCAGAGGGCCAAGCCAGAGGGCCATGTTTGATATGTTTGCCTGATGTGTGTATTGTGATTTGTGAGCCAGGGTGGGAATGATGTCCCAAGGACCCTGAGCTTACTGAGATATGTTATCTCACCCCGTGTGGGGATTAATGATTTCAGGTGACTCTTCTGGACGAAGAGAGCAGTCTCAGGGCAGGAGGCCCGAGTAGAGACGTTTCTGCTTGACTGAGAAGCAACAGATGGAGCTTGAAGGCTCAGACTTGTTTTGATTATATTTTGTACCCTTGATAAGGGATGGTGTAGGTGTACACCTGATACATGTATAGTTCTGTATACCCTCGATGAGGGCAGATATTCTTTTGTATCACCACGATGTGGTATGGACTATGATGTATATATGGTACAGAACTATTTATGATATATATGAGACTCTTCCCTGAGTATTTTTGTTGTATATTTGGTTATCTGCCTGTATGTTCAAGTTATGTTTATTCCATTCATAATGAATCAAGAAAACAATTTTGTGCTTCCGCTGAGGTTTTAAAATCATATTTTAAGTGCTAAACTGATATTATTAATGATAACATGTCGGAGGCCTACGGGGTGTTACAGTGGGGCCGAGGGAGGAGAGGAGGGAGGGGGTAACATGGAGGAAAGGGGTGTGAGGTTATGTGAGGACAAGAGGAGAGGAACGGACATGAGGGGGAAAAGTTGAAAACGAGCGAGAGCAAGACTATGAGAGTGCGTTGAACATTCACTATTTTATATTGACTCACTCAACGACGGTTTGTTTTAAAACTGGCTTTGAATATCTAAATTTCAAAGACGGTTTTGACAAAAAACATCCTTTAAAAATATGTTTTAAAATCGGTTTTGCAAGAACCGTCTTTAAAAACTCGAAATTATTTACAAAAATGCCACCGCTATTTCAACGATGACGGTTTTTAGATAACTGTTTTTGAATGCGCGTAGTAAAAGGTACCTTTTTTAGTAGTGTTCCTCTGTTTCCAGTATAAGCTAAGAAATTTTTTATGTTTTAATTCTAAATATAAGTAAATCTTAATGACATATGTCTTATTTAATAAATTATTTCTAAAATATTTTTATTTAATAAGGTCAAATTTATTTTTAACTTTTATGTTTAATATCAAATTCTAGTGAACGATGATTTATTAAAAATATTTATTTTTTAATTAAAAATGACACAATTTAATGGCATTAACTAATTTTCTTAATAAATGTAAAATATATTTTTTTACTCATAATCAAGACCAAAAAAACAAATATATTGAAGGAACTGATGCATGATGTTATGAATTACCAGATTATAGAATTCAAGAAGAAAACAATGAATACAGGATCACATTTTTTCTTCAAGGATCACATTTTTTCTTTTCATTGAGCAAAGCATAAATTTTAAAGTCAATTAAGAAAAATCACAATAAAGAAAAATATATTAGAAAAGTTAGGGATCCCACAAGTATGTAAATACTAACTTTGTTACTATATATTTTCTCCTTCCCGTTATAATTATTGTATAGGAGAAAAAAATTATCCCAAAATAATTATAATTTTAGTTTTTTAATGTAGTATTAATTAATTTTTTTCACTCATATCCCTTATACTATTAATGGTGGACAACAAAATCTATAAATGAATTAATTATGATAATAGATTAATTTTGTAAAATTATTACCCCTCTATTTATTGTTTTTTTTTATATCGGTGCAAAATAACCTAAGACGACCATTATTTTGGGACAGATGGAGTATATGATCCTTTCAACTAATTTATACCCTTTAAGAAAAGTAGTTAATTTAATTAATCACATTAAATTTGTCAATTATTTATATAGTACTTCAAAAATTACCTTTCATTTATCTTTCCACTTAATTGTTTCTCATTAAGATGTAATTAATGTTTGGAGAGAGAGTTTGTAATTAATTGGGGGTATTATAGAATAAAAATAATTAATGCACCACACTCTTAGAAAATGATGTTTTACAAATGGACAAACAACAAATTAAGTGAAAAGAGTCTTATATATAAACAAATATAACTTCACACCATTTAACAGTTTATGGTTCTTTATCATACATAGTTAAAATATAGATTAAGGACTCCAAAATAAAACCATCCAATTTTGACCACATCAAATAATTAAGAATGGTACAAACTTTGGCAAATTTAGTATACAAACCTACATTATAGTGAAAAATAAAATAAAAAATACTATATCATCTTTGTTCCAACTTCTGCTTTCCAACATTAAACTAATATGGTTCTATTGTTTTGGGCCAATTTCCTCACTCATGGAAGACATAACAGTCCAAACCAGATCTTTGACCTCAACAAATTCATCTTTGATCTACTTGACACACATTAAATTAGTAGAAGGTGGAACAAATTATGAAAGTTCAACAAATCATCAAGATCATGCCAGTTTCATTACAATTGGACACAAGTTAACAAAACCATAAGACAAACAATGTAATTCTCCTAGTGATTATTGGTAAGTGTTCCAAGTTGAGATATCTTCCAACGAGCTTAATGTTTATGATTGTTATGGCTGCATAGGTATATTTTTGTTTTACAATTAACTTTCTTCTTTCATGCATCTTCTTGCAAACCATATATTTCATGCGAAGTCATGTAAAGAACATAGCTTTAAAATTGAAAGAATAACTTTTGTTATTGTCACCAAATTTTAGAATTTTATCTTTCCAAACAAAGAAAAACAAATTATAGGATTTCTCCTTTGTTTCATTCCATATTATATTGGATTTCTTTTCCTGTTATGTTCGGAGTCTTAAATTTTTTATTGTTGAAATATTATAATCTTCAAGTGGTTTTTAAAGTAAAGAAAATTGACCAATTTCAGTAGTCCTTTAAATTTTCAAAGAAGAAATGTTATTTGCACAATAAATTATATAATGAATTTTATGATTAATAGAAAGAAAGAGAGGGAAATTTAAAATTAAATAATGATGTAATTGAAATTTAAAAAATGTTATTGTATAAATTGTTCTTAATTATTGTATGAATGATGCATCTCTTTTAAAAGTTTTTTTCAAATTGATCCTTGAATTTTACTAAAAGGATCAAACTTAAATTCAGTTCAAGGATTAGTAATAACGACTGTCGAATCGCTACAAAACATAAAACTAAAATAATTCTGTAGCATAGGATTAAGCTAGGTCGACTCAGAGATACAATCCAATTTGGTTTCTGACTTAATCCATTTATAAATAGCAGTGAGATTTTATCAAACAGTTTGCAGACAATGAACAAAAATTGCAGAAATACAAACAAGAATTAAAGAAAATACAGAAACTAACAAAATTGATAAAATATGTATTAAAAATAGACTCAACAATATCAATCCAATTCACCAAATCAAGCAATTCAAATTATCATAATTCTCATATAATGATCATATTCGTTCAATATCATTAGAAGCAGTTTAATCGAATTAACTCATAAATCAATTGAAATCACAAACCGGATTGAAATATTATCCAAACAGTTTATGATTAAAATTCAAAATTAAAAAATAAATATATAACCTAATTTGGTTTCAATCCTAAACATATTCATAATCATGAAAATCGAAAAAAGAATTGAAGAAGAAGATGAACATTCACACATAAATTAGAATACTAAATCAGAACTCAAATTCTCCTAGCTTAGACTAGATCCTTGGATTGATTGATTGTTTATCCTTCCATGATCATCATAAATGAAAGAGCCACAGAATTTGTGTGAGAAAAATAGAAGAACAAAGATGAAAAGAAAAAGAAAAATGAAGAACAACAAATACCACACAACCTTGGTTGATTGGTTGCCATCATATTCTGTTGTTTACCAATGACAAGCTGTTTCACAAGGGATGTTTATTTTGTCAGTTTATTCTCCAACCTCTGCTTATCAGCAACCATAGAAATAGAAACTTCATTTGCAGCAGCCTTGGATGGTGCAACTACTCTAGTACCAAATTGCTGGTAATTTGCTGCCATGTTGGAATTCGTTTGGCTTGCAGCTACGAGAGTCTTGTCCATTAAAGTTCCTCCATTGGCTACATAAATCATATTCCTGTCCATCAACATCAACCCTTCATAAAAATATTGGATCAATGATTGCTCACTGATTTGATCGTGAGAACAGGTAGCACACAACTTGTTGAACCTCTCCCAGTACTCATATATTGTCTCTCCAGGTAGTTGCCTTATACCACAAATTTATTTCCGGATGGATGTTGTTCTGTATGCAGGGAAGAATTTCTCTAAAAATCTTCTCTTCATATTTGTCCAAGTGTTGATAGGATCTGGTTGAAGGTACAACCAGTCCTTAGCCACACCATCTAGAGAGAATGGAAATGTCTTCATCTTCACATAGTCCTCATGAATGTTATGTGGTAGCATGATGGAACACACTACATGAAACTCCTTAATATGTTTATGTGGATCTTCACCTGCAAGATCATGAAACTTTGGAAGCAAATGGATTAGTCCATATTTTAGCTCATAACTAACCTTTGTCTCAGGATATTGGATACACCTGTTGGATATAGGGGGAGCATCATGAAGAGTGAAAGACTTTGATTCAAAAATAGGTTTTGAGCTTTCAACATGCTTGAAGTGCCTTGAAGTTTTGTAATTGATTCAAGTGTAAGAGAAAGGCAATCTGATTGATCCTTGCATTGCATTGCATTCATTCATTATTAAGCTCAAATGGTTTTCATTAAAACATCAAAGGTTTTATCTTTTTGGTTAAGGTTTGAATCTGATTAAAAGGTTTTTGGAAAAATGATTTCTTATTGTTTTAATCGATTACTTAATGATATAATTGATTATTTTGTTCTTCGTTCAAACTGGAAAAACCTTTATGAACAAATTAATCAATTATTTGGCCTTTGATTGAAAATAAACTGCTTTGTTAAATGTTTTAATCGATTACTTACTTAGTGTAATCGATTACATAGTTGAAAGTTTATTTTAAGCCTTGCTGTGATAATCGATTACCATTATTAGTAATCGATTACATAGTTCATTTGGTAAAAGCTTACTTTCTGATTTAATCGATTACCAAAATTTGTAATCGATTACACAGTTCATTTTTTGAAACTAAGCTTTCTGTGTTAATCGATTACAGCTCCGTTTAATCGATTATTTTGCTCGTGGCTAAAACCCAGAAAACTTCTTTAACATTTTAATCGATTAAGTGATAATTTAATCGATTGCATAAGAATTTTAATCGATTATTAGGCGCGTTTAATCGATACAGTTAGTTACAAATTCTGTTATAAATAAGATTGAAGGCTTGACTTGTTTAAGAACTTGACCACTTCGTATTTCTGAGTATACACAAGCCTTCTAAGCCTTTCAAAGTGATTTTCTTAGTGTTATTACTTCTTGCTTCAATGCTTGTTTGAATGATTCTTGAGTTAGAAACTTTTCAAGGTTAAGGAAAAGCATGGTCTGATTTTGTTTGCTATTCAACCTGACTTGGTAATTCATGTGCATTACATTCAATGGATCATCAGGTTGTCTCTCTCCTTAATCTTTGTTTGTAAATTTGTTTTTGAATTTCTGCTGTAATTTGCTATTGTCAGTGGGTTCTTCTAGCTTGGTTCTAGAGAAGAGTTCTCTGGTTAAAGAACAGAGTAGTGTTCTCTGGTTCTTGCTCCTTTGAAGTCTAATAGGGTTTTAGATTTCTATTCTTTATCTAGTGTTGATAAAGGGAGGGTTTTGTAAAAGCTTGTAAGAACAGAAATTTATAATAGTGGAACTCTAATCTAATGTTGATTAGAAGAAACTAGATGTAGCTTCTGTTGTGAAGTGAACCAATATAAATTGCTTGTGTCTTTGATTCTATTTCTCTATTATTCATCTTGTTCATTGGTTCATTGATTCTTTGATTCATATCCATTGTCCAACAAGTTCTATTTAGAGCTATTGATTTCTTGGTGCTGAGTTATTTGATTGAATAAAAAGATTTCTTGATTTTGAAAGTGATAAAGATCTTGAACTCTAATTTGAATTAATTTTTAAAAATTCCAAGGTTTTAAGCAATTCACCCCCCTCTTGGTTATTGTGAGTATTCCTATTATTTTCAACACCAAGGTTGATAACCAACATCAGGTGTAACCAATTCCTTAAGAGTTCGATTGTTGCCAGCCATTGTATCAACAACAATTTAGAATCAGAATGTTCAAA
This sequence comes from Glycine tomentella, assembly GCA_007407185.1. Lineage (NCBI taxonomy): Eukaryota > Viridiplantae > Streptophyta > Magnoliopsida > Fabales > Fabaceae > Glycine > Glycine tomentella. The sequence continues at coordinate 68,583 of PYAF01006187.1, read as the reverse complement.
ATTAGAAACAGAAGATTCATAAATAGAATACTCAGAATACACTATACTACTATCCATAATTACACTTCTATTATCTCTGCTCAAATTGTGAAATGTTTTATCTATCTCAGGATCATATGAATGCAAGTCAACTGTTTTTGACCTAGTCATGCACAATTCAACTTATCAATGACATAAATAACACACAACTACTCTACCAGAATATTATTCACAATATTAAATGAAAAACTAGCCCATTTTTTTTTTAAATTCAAAAACACCAAAGTAAATGTCTAAAATTTATTTTGGAATTTTTTTATTTTTCTTAAATTCAAAAACACTACAATAAATGACAAAATTATTATTGAGTTTTGAAATTTTTTTTATCTATATCTATCTTCTTTTATCTAGAAACAAATTTTTAAATTTTAATTTTGATTTTTTTATCTATATCTATCTTATATCTATTATAAAGAAACAAATTTATGAATTTTTGCATTTTTTTGTAGACAGATGGAATTATACTATACTAATATCAATGGTACATATACTATTATCTAATTATGAGTGGATTAAAGTTGGCACGCAATGAAATCGTGTCCACAGCAACGACGCCAGTTTTGATAACAACTGTCGAATCGCTACAAAACAAATAACACTAAGATAATTCTGTAACACAGATTAACCTAGGCCGACTCAAAGATACAGTCCAATTTGGTTCTTGACTTAATCCACTTATAAACAGCAGGAGGACTTTATCCAACAGTTTGCAGATAATGAAAAAAAATTGCAGAAACACAAACAAGAATTGAAAAAAATGCAGAAACTAACAGAACTGATAAAAGATGTATTAAAAATAAATTCAAGAATATCAATTCAATTCACCAAACCAAGCAATGCAAATTATCATAGTGCTCATATAATGATCATATTATGATGGTTCATTCAATATCATTCGAAGCAGTTCAATCAAATTAACTCCTAAATCAATTGAAATCACAAACCGGATTCAAATATCATCCAAACAATCTATGATTAAAATTAAAAATTAGGAAATAAATCTATAACTGATTTGTTTTCAATCTTAAACATATTCATAATCATGAGAATCTAAAAAGGGATTGAAGAAGAAGATGAACATTCACACAAAAATTGGAATACCAAACCAAAACTCAAGTTCTCCTTGCTTGGACTGGATCCTTAGATTGATTGATAATTTAGCCTTCCATGTTCATCATCAATGGAAGAGCCACAAAATTTGTGTGAGAAAAATAGAAGAATAGATATGAAAGGAAGAAGAAAAATAAAGAACAATGAAGAACAACTGAGAGAAAAATGAAGAAATGATTTTAATTCTGAAAACTTGCACAAGAATCTAGAAATTATGTTTTTGTATCTATGTGTCTGAAATAACTCCTAGCTACACTAATATATATTTATTGAGCTAAATTAAGGGATGGACTATGATTAGGCCCATCTAAACTAACTAATTTTACTAATTATATCAATCAAAATCCAAACTTGTAGCCCAAAACTCAAGTGTAGAGTTCTAACTTCCAAGCCTAATTTGACCCTTAAAACGGCAGAATGTGTAACGACCCGTATGCATCCGGTTCATTAACATTATCTTATGGTGGTTGAGCGTAGCAATTATCATGGATAATTAAAAATGGAAGCAGTAAACAAAATGACGTCATCAAAGGTCATCAACATCATCAACTGTACATCATATATGGTGAATCTCATAATATACAAAGTATATGTCTCAAAACTATACATATCCCTCATCAGATACAGAAACATAGGCATAAAGCAAAAATAGAGCCAACATGCTCTTCAATCTATGCCTAAGATTCTCCTAGAATCTATCCTTGCTCGGGCCTCTTGCCCTGGGATCTATCAGCTGCTCCCTGAACTTCACCTGCAAAGCATAATCCCCAACAGGGGTGAGATAACAATCTCAGTAAACTCAGGGTCCTGGGAGGTCTTTCCTCCCCCTGGTTCATTTCCATGCACATAATATCAAAATTGGCATTACAAACTAGCCATCACAGCTATCAGTCACATTACCACATGTACATAGCATATACATATATAAATCACTGCCTGAGGAGGCTTCATCCATTTACATGGGTACATCTCACATTAGAACCTACTAATCATGCCTTAGGAGGCTTCATCCATTCATATGGGCACATCCCACATCAGGGCTTTCTTTCTTTGCCTGAGGAGGCTTCATCCAGCTAGGTGGGCACATCCCACATCAGGACTTATATATATATACTATTAAATTCAATTCTACTGGCCAGAGAATCTAATCAAGCACATAACAACACTATCACAGTGTTCAGCTCATCATATACATGTTTCCATAAACAGTAACACACAATTTTAATATACATGCATCATTATATACAAGAACCATAACTCCCTCGGAGTATGGTGGAACACAACAGTGGGAAACACTCCCAAGAACAAAGAGCTTACCTGCTCTCAGCACTATACTGGCTCTCCCGGCTTCGTGGTCACAACCACCAGCAAGATCACTATCACGCCCTACACAAGGCATAAAACAATCAATCAATAACGGTCCTTAGCCGTTAGAGTGAAAGGAAATGCTATTCCTTTCCATTAAAACCTCTCTGTTCTCTATCTTAGGGTTTTCTGAGCTAACCACCCTATAGGCGATACACAGACCCTCAATAGGATCTATCTTGGTCCAACCAAGATCTTAGAGTCCCCTTAGACTCTACATAATCTCAATTCAAAGCATTCTGTTGCTTAACCATTCTATATTTCAAGGATAACCAAGTTGTTCAAAACTATCAATCCAACATGTTTTCACCGTTTATATAGCCTCCTGAACAACTTTTGTAACAAGACCTAAGGTCATATCTATCATAATACCTCTCATTTCATCAACATTCTTCCTACTCATACATATCCCAGGGTCAAAACCAAACTTCATCAGAAGTCATGATTCAAAGCTTAGTATTCATCAGAATAACCCCCTGATCATACTTTTCTAAAGAATCCAAGCCTAATTCCAGCCCTAACACACTCTGGTTACTATTCATCCCAAGAACCATTTCATAAAACAATCGATGAAACTTGAGTTTCTTACCTCTAAACTGTCGAGGAAGGCTGGAGGATCGCTTCTCTAAGCTTTGGCATTCTTGAATCGCCTTCTATTTCCTCCATAACTCAGTTTCCAAAGTTCCCTAGGGAACGGGATTTCTCCGTTTGATGGTTTTTTCGAAGAACAGAAGCTGGAATCTAGCTCATGGAGGGGTTCTAATCAACTTTTTAGTTGGGTAGGAAGTGTTTAGATGAAGTATGGAGAAGATATGAAGCTCCCCAAGCTTATCAATGGCGGAAGGAATGAGAGAATGAGTTTTGGCCAGAAAAATTTGTAAAAATGGCCTTTTATAGGCCCCCAGCCACGTTCCCACACTAATAGCGCCAAACCCCACGCTAATCGCGCCACCAATTCGAAAGAAAAGACTTTTCTGGAGCATTTTGGCGCTAATCGTGCCAGATATTTGAATCAGAGGGTCTCCAAGACCATTCTGGCGTTAACCGCGGCATAACTGGCGCTAATCGCACCACATGGTCGAGTCCTGGCACTAACGGCACCGCTCCTGTATTCTCACGCTAATGGCGCCACTTCCCACACTACTAGCGCCACTCCCACGCTGTTAGCATGAGATTTTTTTATTTTTTTTATTTTATATTTTTTTTGCAAATCAAGGTCATTATATTCACCCCACCATTTTAAGAATTTTGTCCGCAAAATTCTAAATCATACCTTTTAAGCAACTCAAGGTACAGCTGTAGAAGTTCCTGCTCCCGCTCCCAAGTCGCTTCCTCAGGTGTCCTCCCTTCCCACTGGACTTTAACTATGGAAATGGTCTTACTCCGGATCTTCTTTTCCATTCTATCCAGAATCCGTATGGGCCGTGTAGCACAAGTCAGATTCTCTCTAATCTGAATGGTGTCAGGCTCCACCACGTGTGAAGGGTCTGGCACATACCTCCTCAGCTGTGACACGTGGAAAACATCATGCAGCCCTAACAATTGGGGAGGCAAAGCTAGTCTATAGGCCACTGGTCCTATTCTCTGAAGAATCTAGTAAGGACCAATGAACCTAGGACTGAGCTTCCTCACACCCAAAGCCCGTCCAACACTAGTGACTGGAGACAGCCTCAAAAACACATGGTCGCCCTCATCAAACTGCAGCGGCCTGTGTTTATGATCATAATAACTCTTCTGTCGACTCTGAGCCCTCAACAACTTATCTCTGATTAGACAGATCTGCTCAGTGGTTTCCTGAACCATCTGAGGTCCAATAAGCTGTCTCTCACCCACCTCAATCCAACAAATAGGAGTTCTGCACCTCCGGCCATACAATGCCTCATAAGGTGCCGTGCCCAAACTAGCATGAAAACTATTATTGTACGAGAACTCCACCAGAGGTAGGTATTGATCCCATCTAGTACCTTGCTCCAAGGCACAAGCTCTCAACATATCCTCCAGAGTCTGGATAGTCCTCTCTGTCTGACCATCGGCCTGGGGATGATAAGCTGTACTAAGCCTCAGCTGAGTCCCAAAAGCCTCCTGAAGTACACTCCAAAATCTAGAAGTGAACTTCGGATCTCTGTCGCTGACAATACTCTCTGGGACACCATGCAGTCTAACAATTTCTCTGACATATAGCTGAGCCAACCTTTCTGCAGTATAGTCAGTCCGAACAGGTAAGAAATGAGCAGACTTGGTCAGCCTATCCACAATTACCCAAATGGATTCACATCTAGTCTGAGTCCTCGGTAGTCCAACTACAAAATCCATGGAAATGCTATCCCATTTCCACTCTGCAATCTGCAATGACTGCAGTAGGCCTGACGGTCTCTGATGCTCAATCTTCACCTTCTGACATACCAGACATTTAGTCACATACTCAGCTATATCCTTCTTCATCCATGGCCACCAGAATTTCCTCTTAAGGTCCTGATATATCTTGGTGGCACCCGGATGAATGTTGAACTGGCCCTTATGAGCCTCAGATAGAACTGCATCCACCAGCTCGCCCTTAGGCACAACGATCCGATCTTGGTACAATAACAAGTCACGAGTCTCCCAAGAAACATCTTGTTGACCAATCATGGCCCTCACATCATCATCCTGCTTCTGGGCCTCCCGGATCCTCTGAATCAACTGATTATCAACCTTGGTCTCTCTCAACTTAGGACCACTAGCACGCTCTGTCACAGTCAGGTGCATATCTCTAAACTGCTCAATTAACTCAGTCTGAGATCATCATGCATGCAATACTCACATGCTTCCTGCTCAAGGCATCAGCAACTACATTCGCCTTGCCGGGATGATATTTCAACTCAAAGTCATAATCTTTGAGGAATTCCATCCACCGTCTCTGCCTCATATTCAACTCCTTCTGATCAAAAAGATACTTGAGGCTCTTGTGGTCTCTGAACACCACCAACTTAGCACCATACAAGTAATGTCTTCATACCTTTAGAGCAAACACAATAGCTGCAAGCTCTAAATCATGTGTAGGATAATTCTCCTCATGTGGCTTCAACTGTCGGGATGCATAAGCAACCACTCTCTTCTCCTGCATCAGCACACATCCAAGTCCCTGCTTGGAAGCATCATAATAAACCTCAAAACAACCCTCAGGATCAGGAAGAGTCAACACTGTAGTTGTGGTCAGCTTTTCCTTCAGTCTCAGGAAGCACTCCTCACATTCATGAGTCCAAACAAATGGGCTACCTTTCCTGGTAAGGCGGGTCAAAGGTAACACCATCTGTAAGAACCCCTGAATGACCCTCTGATAGTAACCTGCTAGACCAAGGAAACTACGGATCTCTGAAACATTCTTGGGCCTCTCCCAAGACATCACAGCTTCTTTCTTACTGGGATCAACTGCTACCCTAGCTGCAGAAATCACATGGCCCAGGAATTTCACCTCTGAAAGCCAAAACTCACATTTAGACAACTTAGCATACAGCTAGTTATCTCTCAATGTCTGCAGAACAATCCTGAGGTGCTCGGCATGCTCTGCCTCCGTCCTGGAGTAGATTAGTATATCATCAATAAACACCACCACAAACTAATCCAGGAATGGTCTGAATACCCTGTTCATATAATCCATGAACACTGTAGGGGCATTCGTCAAACCAAAAGGAATGACCTAATACTTATAATTACCATATCTCGACCTGAAGGCAGTCTTCGGTATGTCCTCGGGCTTAATCTGAATCTGGTGATATCCGAATCGTAGATCTATCTTGAAGAACACACAGGCACCCCTCAACTGATCAAGCAAACCATCAATCCGAGGCAAAGGATACTTATTCTTTATAGTAACCTTATTCAGCTGCCTGTAATCCACACACAACCGCATACTTCCATCCTTCTTCTTCACAAAAAGAACCGGTGCTCCCCACGGTGACACACTCGGTCTAATAAACCCCTTGGACAACAAGTCCTCAATCTGTATCTTCAACTCCTTTAACTCTAAAGGAGACACGCGGTAAGGAGCTATGGATATGGGTCCCACACCTGGAACCAAGTCAATGGAGAATTCAATCCCCCTATCTGGCGGAAGCTGGGTAATCTCATCTGGAAAAACATCAACAAACTCACTCACCACCGGAATCTCTGACATATCCAACCCCTGTCTCTCATCTGCTGTACTCAGCAAAAGATAGCCCTGAGCTCCCCTCTCCATTTCCTTGCGAGCTTGCAAGACCGAGAGAAATGAATGGAACTGGAGCTGACTTCATCTGAAGGCACTACAACCTTCTTATAACAACAATCTAGCATGATGCCATACTTGGCCAACCAATCCATACCCAAAATAATCTCAAGGGTAGGTATCGCAAGGCAATACAGATCAACAACATATTCCCTGCCCTCAAACTGAAATTGCACATCTCTGCAGCACATATCCACTCTACACTGCTCCTTAGAGGCGGTGGTAACCTCCATAGGAGAAGAAAGTCTAAATATTGGCAAGTTCAGTCCTAGAGCAGTGTGATTACTAATAAAAGAGTGAGTAGCTCCAGAGTCAAACAAGACTCTCACATCATACACATCAATCAAAATAGTACCTCTAATCAAGTTAGGAGCAGCTATAGCCCGACCGCCTACCTGTGGACACCCCCTAGCACAGTGGCCATACTTTCCACATCTGTAACACACCAACTGACCAGTAGAGCACACTCCCCAATGATTCTTCCCACAAGTAGCACACTTGGGACGTGGACATGGTCTTTGTGGTACTCCTCTCTAACTGGGGCCTTTCTTAAATCTGTTTGCTGGAGAAGAAACCCCCAAGTCTCTGCTCTTGCCCTTCCCAGTAGGGCCTGATCCACTCGTTCTCTTCACCTCTTGTCTCTCTGAGGAAATATGCTAGTTGCCACTGTGCCTCCTAATCATATCCTCCACCTAGTGGCACTGTCTCACCAGGCTACCCAAGTCTCTAGATCCACTGCCAGCTATCTTCTCCTCAATACTCTCTCTAAGCCCTCTCTGGAACTTAGTAGCAAGAACCTTGTAAGGACTTTTATTTTCGGCGCGGGGATTCAGGTCAGAAAACCCTGCTAAGGGTGCGGCGCCGGTGGCGCCAGGATTGGCGTTGATGGCGCCAAATGTAATAGCTTGAATTCGTAAGCATATGTTTAAGCTTAGTTTAAGCATGAATCTAAGTTTTTGGGTTAAGGAATATGATCATGCTTTAGAATCCTTTGAAAGATGCTTAAAAATGCAAGTTTATGGATTGTTCTGGCATATGGCGCGACCCACTTGGGGTGCGGCGCGACCCGCGCCATATGGGTAATATGGGGCAGATGGCTCTGCCATGTCACGCGAGTCACTTGAAGATCCACGCGAGTCGCGTGGCAAGTGGTCCAGA
>PYAF01006187.1:44586-56959 GCA_007407185.1 Glycine tomentella | reverse complement strand
GACAGATTCACTAAGGGTTTAGGCTTCTCGATCGAATTAAAGGGTTAAATCGCTGGTTATGACTCTAGTAGTTCTAGGATTTACGAATTTAGGAAAGATTTATCACGTGTGTGACTTAAGATAATAAACCAATCAAGTGAAGGAGGTAGGAACAAAGGGAATTGTGCCTGACCACAATTGTTTCTTCCATTGGTAACTTTTTTTATCTTTTATTACATTTATTTTAATTTCTGTTTTTATTCAACCAATCATCCAACATCAACAATTATCTCTTTGTTATTTCTGTTTTTACTTCCAATCATTTAGAATTAATATTATTGTAAAAATTACCCCAATCCCTGTGGAGACGATAACTCACTTACCTACTTTATTACTTGTTAACGATCGGTGCACTTGCTGTACACATTCGCATAAATCGTGCAACAATCTTCCCTCTAGCAACTGTGTCCTCCTCAACATCAGCTTGGGCAACCTGTCCCCTCTGTGGAAGCTCGGCCTCTCAGAATGATGGCTACCTCCACCCTGGTGACGACTACCCTCGCCTTCAGGGGTATGATGTGAAGAAGATACTCTATTTTCTTTACGCAGAGATCTCAACTCTGCCATCAGCTCCTCATTAACCTTCAGCAAGGCCTCATTAGTCTGTCTGTTTGCAGCCATCTCCTGTTGCATAGCTGCCAAGGCAGCTGTCACTGGGTCTGGTTGTCCATCTTCACCCGCCATCCCACTATTATTCTGGGTCCTCACCATGGCACTGCACATGTCACATAACAGGGTGAGTTGATCAGGCTCACACTCAATGATCACACATGCAATAGTCATAATGAATACCTAGACCATTAGTGAACAACACACAATCCACCATACATAATGCTTCCCAATAAAACTGCTTTGATACCATAAAATGTAACGACCCGTATGCATCCGATTCATTAACATTATCTTATGGTGGTTAAGTGCAGCAATTATCATGGATAATTAAAAATGGAAGTAGTAAACAAAATGACGTCATCAAACGTCATCAACATCATCAACTGTACATCATATATGGTGAATCTCGTAATATACAAAGTATATGTCTCAAAACTATATATATCCCTCATCAGATACAAAAACATAGGAATAAAGCAAAAATAGAGCCAACATGCTCTTCAATCTATGCCTAAGATTCTCCTAGAACCTATCCCTGCTCGGGCCTCTTGCCCTAGGATCTATCAGCTGCTCCCTGAGCTTCACCTGCAAAACATAATCCCCAACAGGGGTGAGATAACAATCTCAGTAAACTCAGGGTCCTTGGAGGTCTTTCCTCCCCCTGGTTCACTTCCATGCACATAATATCAAAATTGGCATTACAAACTAGCCATCACAGCTATCAAACACATTACCACATGTACATAGCATATACATATATAAATCACTGCCTGAGGAGGCTTCATCGATTTACATGGGCACATCTCACATCAGGACCTACTAATCATGCCTGAGGAGGCTTCATCCATTCATATGGGCACATCCCACATCAGGGCTTTCTTTCTTTTCCTGAGGAGGCTTCATCCAGCTAGGTGGGCACATCCCACATCAGGACTTATATATATATATACTATTAAATTCAATTCTACTGGCCAGAGAATCTAATCAAGCACATAACAACACTATCACAGTGTTCAGCTCATCATATACATGTTTCCATAAACAGTGACACGCAATTTTAATATACATGCATCATGATATACAAGAACCATAACTCCCTCGGAGTATGGTGGAACACAACAGTGGGAAACACTCCCAAGAACAAAAAGCTTACCTGCTCTCAGTGCTATACCGGCTCTCCCGACTTCGTGGTCACAACCACCAGCAAGATCACTATCACGCCCTACACAAGGCATAAAACAATCAATCAATAACGGTCATTAGCAGTTAAAATGAAAGGAAACGCTATTCCTTTCCATTAAAACCTCTATGTTCTCTATCTTAGGATTTTCTGAGCTAACCACCCTATAGGCGATACACAGACCCTCAACAGGATCTATCTTGGTCCAACCAAGATCTTAGAGTCCCCTTAGACTCTACATAATCTCAATTCAAAGCATTCTGTTGCTTAACCATTCTATATTTCAAGGATAACCAAGTTGTTCAAAACTATCAATCCAACATGTTTTCACCGTTTATATAGCCTCCTGAACAACTTTTTTTGTAACAGGACCTAAGCTCATATCTATCATAATACCTCCCATTTCATCAACATTCTTCCTACTCATACATATCCCAGGGTCAAAACCAAACTTCATTAGAAGTCATGATTCAAAGCTTAGTATTCATCAGAACAACCCCCTGATCATACTTTTCTAAAGAATCCAAGCCTAATTCCAGCCCTAACACACTTTGGTTACTATTCATCCCAAGAACCATTTCAAAAAACAATCGGTGAAACTTGAGTTTCTTACCTCTAAACTGTCGAGGAAGGTTGGAGGATCGCTTCTCTAAGCTCTGGCGTTCTTGAATCGCCTTCTATTTCCTCCAAAACTCAGTTTCCAAAGTTCCATAGGGAACGGGATTTCTCCGTTTGATGGTTCTTTCAAAGAACTGAAGCTGGAATCTAGCTCATGGAGGGGTTCTAATCAACTTTCTAGTTGGGTAGGAAGTGTTTAGATGAAGTATAGAGAAGATATGAAGCTCCCCAAGCTTATCAATGGCGGAAGGAAGGAGAGAATGAGTTTTGGCCAGAAAAATTCGTAAAAATGGCCTTTTATAGGTCCCCAGCTGCATTCCCACGCTAATAGCGCCAAACCCCACGCTAATCGCACCACCAATTCGAAAGAAAAGACTTTTCTGGAGCATTTTGGCGCTAATCGCGTCATATCTTGTGCTAATCGCGCCAGATATTCGAATCAGAGGGTCTCCAGGACCATTCTGGCGCTAACCGCGCCACATGGTCGAGTCCTGGCACTAACCGCGCCGCTCCTGGCGCTAATCGCGCCAATTATTCGAAAGAAAAGCCTTTTGGTGCATTCTCACGCTAAGGTGCCACTTCCCACGCTACTAGCACCGCTCCCATGCTAACGGCGCCGCTCCTACACTATTAGCATGAGATTTTCTTTTTTTTTTTTTTTTGCAAATCAAGGTCATTATAGAATGGGTCCATGCTTATCTCTGAAAAAATTGTAGCTATTTTCCTTAGCTTTCTAGGGAATGCTCATATGCTCCATTTGGAGTTTTGTAAAATCCTATAGGTCATGCACAAGGAAGATAGGTCAAGTAAGCACAAAATCTGAAAATAAGCAACAAGTATCAATTAAGCCCAATTATTTGCCTAAGACCAAAATTGTGTTAAAATGAAAAAATAAGAATTCAAGAGAAGTCAAATAGGCTAATAAGAATAGAAAAATACTATACTAAAACGCTCAATCAAATTCCCCCATACTTTATCTTTTGCATTCCTGCGCAAAACTAAAAGAAAGACTGGGAAAAAAACAATTAAACCAGAATAAACCACAAACTAAAAATAAAAAGGTATGAATAAGGCACACATATTTTTCAATGGGTCCTAATAATGCACAAAAGTAACAAAGATGGAAAATGGAAGAATAATATCAAGGTAACAAGCACTCCATGAACACATGATCACAAAGTGAAAAAGTAGTCAAGTTAAAATTAAGAATGTACCAAGGTGATAGAAATCTCTCAAAGAACAACACTCAACCTCATCAAATGTGTATGGGTTTGTGTTTACACTCAATCACCACATGTAACTAGCACATCCAAATATTGACAAGACTCTAATTCACTCAACTTGAAATACACATGCATCAAAATATCAAAAGGGCTTTTATTGATTTGTAATTCATGGTTTAGGTAAGAGTGGATAAAGGAAAGATATTTAGAATAAAACTAAGGGAAAAGAGGGGCAATGGGAGTAAGCAAACAAGTAAGAGGGGCAGAAACAAAGAAACAAGGTGGAGAACAACAAAAGAACTTACAAGGATGAAAATGAACCACAACACACTTTTATTACAATTTTTTTTTTGTACTTCTTTTTCTTTTTTCTTTTTTATTTTTTTCTTTGAACTTTTGCTTTTTATACTCTTTCTTTTCTTTTTTCCTTCTTCCAAATCAAAACAAAATACAAATCCCCCGAACTTGTTTGAAACCCACTCCCAAAACAATTCCAAGGCTCATGATCTCTAAAGTTAGGATAACCTGGTTTTCCACTTTTTGGCTTGTAATCAGCTACACAAGAAAGAAAAGGTTAAAGGCTCAAAAAGGGTGACAATGGATATCAATGCAAGGTAGGTTTATTTGGCTAGTGTCTAAAAGAAAGAAGGTCTAAATCATCTCAATTAATGCATGTGCAAGAAGGAATGACAAGAGAGACAAGACAAAACCTAGAGTAATCTAGCACAAGGGTGAAATCACACATGAAAGAACATGAATGAAATAATGTGTTTCATTCATAAAGGCCCAAGAACTCACAAAGCATAATTCTATCACACATGATCCACTTTAAAATTTATTTTCCAAGAATACTTATCACTTCAACAATTATAACAATGATTCACATCATGAAACCTCTCAATCCAAAAAAAATTGGTACATTTCTCACAATTTATACACGTTAGAAATCCTATGAAAAATATGAAAAAGTGTCTAAATTCAACAAAAACAAAAAAACAACTACTGCAAAATCTTTTATTTTTTTATTTTCTGTATGTAAAAACAGTAAAAACATAAAACAATAAAACAAAACAAATATAGAAAAAAAAATAAAACAAGTTTTATAAATCCTTCCCCCATACTTAAAGTGCACATTGTCCTCAATGTAAGCATGCAATGAAATGCAACCAAAGAGACAACATAGAAAAGAAGGGAAAAAGAAACTCCTCAAATGTCAATCATGGCACATCATCACATAAAGTTGGTAAGACCAAAGAGAGGTCTGCCATAAGCTTTTCCCCCACTCAAGGGCTCTCATGAAATAGCTTGAGTTGGTGACTGTTCACTTTGAAGACCTTGTCGGTAACTTCATTTTTAATCTCAACTGCACCATGGGGAAAAACATTAGTAATAACAAAAGGTCATCCCATCTAGATCGAAGTTTACCAAAAATAAGCTTGAGGCGAGAGTTAAACAATAACACTTTTTGGCCAATATGGAACTCCTTCCTAAGAATCCTAGAGTTATGAAACCTCTTCACTTTCTCCTTGTAAATCTTGGAGTTCTTATAGGCTTCTAAGCAAATCTCTTCAAGTTCTTGCAATTGAAGCTTCTTTTCCATACTCGTTTCATCAAATGCCATGTTACAAATATTCACCGTCCAATAAGCATGATGCTCAATCTCCACCAGAAGGTGTCATGCCATACCAAAAATCACCCTATAGGGAGACATCCCCAAAGGTGTTCGGTAAGCGGTCATGTGAGCCCATAAAGCATCTTCAAGTAGCTTGCTCCAATCCTTCATGTTAGGTTACACTAGCTTCTGCAACACTTGCTTTATCTCTCTATTAAAAACCTCCGCTTGCCCATTAGTTTGTGATGATAAGTTGTAGCAACTCTATTCACAACCCCATACTTTTGGAGCAAGGATGTCAATGACCTGTTATAGAAATGGCTCCCCTGGTCACTAATAATGGCTCTTGGCACACCAAACCTGCAAAAAATGTTAGATCTCACAAAATCCAAAACAACTTTAGAATCATTAGTTCTAGTGGCCTTAGCTTCAACCCATCTAGAAACATAATCAACAACAAGCAAAATATATGAAAAACCGTGAGAAACAGGAAATAGACCCATAAAATCAATACCCCATACATCAAAAATCTAATAGAAGATAATGGTATGCTAAGGCATCTCATGCCTATGTGTAATGGTCCTTCCTGCTCTTTGACATTGCTCACAAGTGGTGGAAAAGTGATGAGCATATCTAAACATGGTAGGCCAATAGAACCCATAATCCAATACTCTCCTAGCAGTCCGTTGAGGACCAAAATGCCCTAAGACTATACCCTAATGTACCATAAAATGACATTTCTCAAAGTTAAGAACAAGGTTAGCCCCAATGCATCAGTCAAGAACTCTAGAGAGGCTACCCAAACATGCATCAAAAGAGGAACCATAAATAGTGAAATCATCCATAAACACTTCCATGCAACTCTCTAATAAATCAGAAAAGATATTCACCATGCACCTCTGGAAGGTTCTAGGAGCATTGCATAAGCCAAAGGGCATCCCAGTGTAGGCAAATGTGCCAAATGGACAGGTGAATGTGGTCTTGTGTAAAAACACTATGAACACACACAAAAACCAAGAGGGGGTGAATTGGTTTAAACTTTTCCTTTTAAAATCTTTACAACAGTTAGAGGATTAAGGATCGTATCACAAAGACACCCTTTGTGATCTTTCAGTCAATCAAATACCAACCTTTAAAGAAAGCAATAGTTGAAAATATATTTTTGTTGATCTTGAAAAGATTATCCAAATGAATGACAATCAACGACAGCAAGAAGAGATAAAGAGAAAGTATTCAACACCAAGAACTATACTGGTTTACTTCTCAACATAAGAAGCTACATCCAGTTTCTTCCAACCAAACTTAGTTAGAGTTCCACTATTCACAAAATTTTGTTCTTACAAGCTTACAACAATCACCCTTAATCAACCCTAGATTAAGATCAGAAATCTAATACCCTTTAGACTCCTAGTGATCAAGACATAGAGAATCCCTCTAGAGAAACCTACTATAGACAAGCTTTAAGAAATCTTTTGTAATAGTAACAAACAAAGTGAAATTCTAAAATGAATTACAAACAAAGTTTAATGGAGAGAGACAACCTAATGATCCAATGTTTATGAATGCATATGTTTTACCAATCTTGATCGAGGTCGAAAGAAAACAAGTTTCGGAGCAAACTCTCCAAGAACTTCTTTAGAATCTTGCCCAAGAAAAAATCTTTCAATGTAGCACGAAGATTTAGAATTTGAGGGACAAGAGCTTAGTGACTCGAAGTATCCCTTCTCATTTCAGAAGGCTTTTAGAAAATCTATGAAAATTTCGTTGTGTAATGATCTATCCTTTTCAAAAGACCCAACAACCTTTTTTATAGAAAACTATAGCAACTGAATGTAATTGATTAAATCATCCATGTAATCGATTAATTCCACTTGTGTAATCGATTAATATCATATTTAATCGATTAAAGTGTTCTTGATCTTTTTGGAAAAGATACATGAGCAAAGTAATCAATTAATCTGCATGTAATCGATTAACACAGGAAGTCTTGTTTCAAAAACGTGCTAAGTAATCGATTACTGCTAAATGGTAATCGATTAACACAGGAAGACTAATTTTGTGTATGTACAATGTAATCAATTACCATTCCCTTGTAAGCGATTAATTCGTTCTTCATGGATCAAGTAATAGATTACCATATTCTGGTAATCGATTAAGGGAGTGCAAAATTGGTTTTTCGAAAACTCAAACCATGAGCACTAGGCTTCTTATGCAAACATGAAAACTTTAAGCCTTTTCACAAAACATGTACTTTTATGAAAACCATGAATGCAAGCCAATGAATGATGTTTATGCAATGCAATGGATCATAGGATGAAACTATTATACATCTAAAGATTACATATGCCTTCAATTGAATGGCATGTAAAAGCTAAAACTTATCCAAGACTAAGAGTCTCAGCATCGTGATCCTTTTCAAGCTCCCCATGTATCTAGCATTGTGTTGGTCTTTCGGTGCAATATGAATTTGCATGTAACCTGAAAAACCATCAAAAGAAAGAAATAATGTGATTTACCTTCCAAGAACCTGGTCAATGAATGGGAGAGGGAAATGGTCTTTGCAAGTTGTTTGGTTAAGTCTCTTATAGTCAATGCAAACTCTCCAACTGTGGGCTACTCTAGTCGAAATCAATTCATTATCTTGGTTTCTTACAGTAGTGATGCCCGACTTCTTAGGGACCACTTTGACAGGTGAAACCCATGTGCTATCTGAAATGGGATAGATGATCCTTGCAACTAGTAGCTTCATCACCTCCTTATTCACCACATCAGGAATGGTGGGATTCAGCCTCCTCTGTGGCTATCGTACCGGCCTAGAATCATCCTCTAAGAGTAACCGGTGCATGCATATAGAAGGATTTATTTTGGGAAGGTCAGCTAGCATCCATCCAATGAATTTTTATGGCCTCTCAGAACATGAAGCAACTTATCTTCATGCTCAAGTGACAGGCTGCTAGATATCATGACTAGGAGCTTTTGAGTGTCATCTAAATAGGCATATTTAAGGTGCTCAGGTAGTGGCTTCAATTCCAAGGAAGGTGGTTGAATGGTGGATGGCAAAGGAAGGTTGGTGACTGATGGAAGGGAGATAGGAGAATCAGCACCTGCACTTGTACCTACAACACAATCAGAGTGAAGTGTAAAGGAAATCTCCACACAAATACTAATTAAAAGAACAAATATCAAAATCAGAAAAGTCAGAAAATTCAAAAAGTAAATTTGTACAAATATCTACACTATCGATTGCAACATCAATGATATCTACAAGGAAGACAAAATGCTCTTCTATAGGATGTCTCATGGCCTCAAAAATGTTGAAATGGACAACATCATCACCAAACTCCATGGAAAGAGTTCCTTCATGAACATCAATTTTGGTCCTGACTATCATCAAGAATGGTCTCCCTAAGATCAATATAGAACCATGGCTAGAAAACTCATTCTCCATATCCAAAATATACAAATCGGCTGGAAAAATTAGATCAATAACTCACACCAGCACATCTTCAATAACTCTAAGTGGAAGTGCAACACTCATGTTGGCTAAGTTAATGACAACACCAGTGGGTTTCAAATCACCAAGTTGTAATGACCTGTAAACTAATGTTGGCATAACATTAATGGATTCTCCAAAGTCAAGCATTGCATTTGTAAAAGTGAAATATCCAATGGTGCAAGGGATAGTGAAAGTGCCAGGATATTTTCACTTCTGTGGCAAGGTGGATGATGGAATGTAAGCAACAATTTTACTCTGTATAAGTGCAGAAACATTTCTGCCCATCTTCACTTGCTTATTTCCCTTCAGCTTTCTCTTGTGGGTACATAAATCCTTCAAGAATTTTGCATATTTTGGAATCTGTTTGATGGCATCCAAGAAGGGAATGTTGACTTCCACCCTCCTGAAAGTTTCAAGAAGATCAGAATCAAGCTCCACTTTTTTTTGTATGAATGGATCTAGAAGGAAAAGGTAGAGAAATCTATTTTGGTGCAAAATCTGTTTTGACACCATCATCAATTTTGGCACCAACATTTGTTGAATTTGGAAGCTCCTTGCCACTCCTCAAGGTAACACTCACATTTTTTGGATTCATAATTGGTTGTGCTGAAATGTTCATATGGTTGACAGTTGTAGCTAACTGTCCAATCTGAGTCTGCAGGTCTTGGATGGTGGCGCTCACATTTTGTTAAAATTGAATGTTGCTGGTTGCAATTTGCTTCATCAAGCCTCCATGGAAGGTCAAGAACTGATCTACACAGGTTGTGCATGTGTAGGTGCAGATTGTTGTAATTGTTGTTGTTGTTTGAACGGGGGAGTTTGGTATTTGCTAGTAGAGGGTTGATATTGTTGTTGTTTGAATGGTTGTAGTTGTTGTGTTTCCTATTGTTGTTGTGGACCAGGACCATACCTCAAGTTTGGATGATCTCTCACACCAAGATAATAAGTGTTGGAGTAGGGATTATATTGTTGTTGTTGAGGTCTGAATGGTTGTCCAGGTTGTATGGCATAAACTTCAGCAATATGCTTTGTTTCTTGGATAGTAGGACATGATTCTATTGGATGATCAGGTGCACAACAGATACCACTCAACCTTGGTTGATTAGCTACCATCACATTTTGTTGTTTACCAATGGCAAGTTTTCTCACAAGGGATGTTTATTCTGTCAGATTATTCTCCAACCTCAGGTTATTAGCAACAAAGAAACAAAAACTTCATTTGCAAAAGCCTTAGATGGTGCAACTACTCCAGTACCAAATTACTAGTAATTTGTTGTCATGTTGGAAATCAATTGCCTTGCTGCAATGGGAGTCTTCTGTAAAATATAGGAACACTTCACATTTAACCAAGAGGGGGGGTGAATTGGTTAGGTTTGGTAATTTAAAAAAAAATTCTTAGACAAAATCAGAGTTTCCCTTAGGATCTTTATCACTTTTGAAACCAAGAAACCTTATTCAATCAAATGCTCAGCCCAAGGTATCCAATAGCTCAAAATTTAATTGATAAACAAAGCAATACAAGCAAGATGAACAGAATATAATCAAGATAGAGATAAGAATCAAAACACAAAAGATTTATACTGGTTCACTTCAAACACTATGAAGCTACATCCAATTTTCTTCCACTCAACACTAGAATGGAGTTCCACTATTATAAAAATATTCTTACAAGCTTTTACAAGAACCTCC
The DNA here is from genome assembly GCA_007407185.1 of Glycine tomentella. NCBI lineage: Eukaryota > Viridiplantae > Streptophyta > Magnoliopsida > Fabales > Fabaceae > Glycine > Glycine tomentella. Next base: position 46,490 of record PYAF01006187.1, on the reverse strand, counting down.
CCTTTATCAACCCTAGATAAAGAACTGAAATCTAAAACCCTATTAGACTTCTAAGGAGAAAGATCCAGAGAACACTACTCTGATCTTTAAGCTAGAGAACCCTTCTCTAGTCCCAAGCTTTAAGAATCAAAATTACAATAGCCAATTCAATACAAATTCAGAAAAGTATTGCAATCACTGAGTTAAGGAAAGAAAACACCTGATGATCCAGTGAATGATATGTACATGAATGAATATACCAGGTTGAATGATGAAATTAAACTCAGAACATCTCATTTCTTAACCTTTTAAAAGAATCTTCTTGCTTCAATAATCACTTAAAAACTCATAAGTGTTTTTGTGAAAGCTTATAGAATCCAGAAAATCACTAAGAAAGTGTTTAGAAAGCTTATGTAGGCTTAGAATACGAATTGATCAAGTTACAAAACAAGCTGAGCCAAGGTTCTATTTATAACAAACTTTTTGTAATTGTCAGTAATCGATTAAACGCGCCCAATAATCGATTATTTCACTTATGTAATCGATTAAATTAACCTTGTAATCGATTAAAGTGTTCTACAGAAATCTGGATATGAGCAACGAACAAAATAATCGATTATTTCATCTTGTAATCGATTAAGACAGGAAGATATCTTTTTCTGTTTAGCCTATGTAATCAATTACAGCTCTTTGGTAATCGATTAAAATATTCATCAAAGCAGTTTATATGTAACCTAAGGTCAAATAATCAATTAATCCGATATGTAATTGATTACATTGTTCTTGAAAAGTTTTCCAAAATGAACTAAGAACAAAATAATCGATTTTTACTTTAATGTAATCGCTTAAATCAGTAGAAAACTTATTTTTCCAAAAACCTTTGATTTAATTCAAAAACTTAAACAATTTATCAAAGCCTTGTGAATTCTATTACTCAAATTAATTGACTTAATGAATGATGTGAATGCAATGCATTTGGATCACCAGAAATGCTTCTTCCTTTTACATTTAATCACAAATCAATCTTCAAGGCTTCAAAGCATGTTGAAAGCTCAAAACCAAGCTTGATTCTATGTCCATTCTTCAAATAACTCCTTTGAAACCAACATCTTCTACATTAAAGTGCCTTCATTGGCTGCATCAATCATATTCATGTCCATCAACGTCAACCCTTCATAAAAATATTGGTACAACCAGTCCTTAGCCAAACCATCCAGAGAGAATGGAAATGCCTTCATCGTCACATAGTCCTCATGAATGTTATGTGGTAGCATGGTGGAACACACTACATTAAACTCCTTAATATGTTTATGTGGATCTTCATCTGCAAGACCATGAAATTTTGGAAGCAAATGGATTAGTCTAGATTTTAGATCATAACTAACCTCTGTCTCAGGATATTGAATATACCAAAGTTGATAACCAACATCAGGTGTAGCCAATTTGTAACACCCCAAAATTTTTGGAATCATAGCCAATTACTGGGTAAAATGTTAATTGTAGACAGTACAAAAGATTTGGGAGAAAAGACCAAAATACCCCTAGGTATGCTAGCAAGATATACTAAGGAGGAAATTTTATAAATACTCTTGGATGGTTGGAAAATGATCAGAATACCCTTAGGGTGATGCATACAGAGTTCCCTTAACATTTTTAGAAAATGACGATTTTGCCCTTAGGGTCAGAGGCAAAATTACCAAAATGCCCTTAGGTCAAAAACTGATCAAGATGGCCTCAGAAATTAATGGGAACCTGAGCATAGTATAAAACACTTTTAGCTAACAAATTATTAGCAAGGGTGGGAACAGAGAACCCCAAGATAGAATTTCTGTGAATTTTGAAAGTTAGGTTAAAAAAGAGCTTAATCTAGACTACCATAAGTATCAGAAAATTATCAGACAAGTATGAACTTGATCTAGAGAATT
>PYAF01006187.1:10977-28707 GCA_007407185.1 Glycine tomentella | reverse complement strand
ATTTAATTTTTAATAATCATATAATAAAATTAGACTATATTTTTTTCATTTTTATAATTAATTACGTGAAAAATTAACTCAATACCATTTACAATTATTAAAAACACAACAAATTAAATTAACAAACAAAAGTAATTTTAAAAAAAATTCATATATATATGGGTTTAAACTAGAAATTAATATATTTATATAAAATTAAAATTTCAAAAAAATTAATAACAAAAAAATATATTAAATAAGCATATAAAATAAATCAATTAAAAAATAAATTAACAAACAAAAGTAATTTAAAAAAATTCATACATATATATATGGGTTTAAACTAGTAATTAACATATTTATATAAATTAAAATTTCAAAAAAAAAAAAACAAAAACAAAGATTAAATAAGCATATCAAATAAATCAATTAAATATATATTATATATGTATAAAAAGTTGAAGCGTTCACGAAAGTCGTAATTAAAGGAACGACTTTAAAGTCGTTTGTTTAGTTCCTACTTTTAAGCATGACATATTTTAAAAATTAAAATAAATAAAATAAATACGACTTTAAAGTCGTAAATATAAAAACTACTTTAAAGTCATTTTTATATTTACGACTTCTGAACATATTTAAAAAAAACAAAAAAAAAACAATACGACTTTAAAGTTGTTCGTTATTCTGAGACAGAAGTCGTGCCATGTGGCACGACTTGCCCCATATTGGTTAATAAAAATGGAATAGCCCCTAAATGGTAAATATGAAAATTATTTAGCCCCTCTCGGGAAAAAAGCCGAAAAAAATAACATATAAATAGAATATACCAAAAATTACGACAGTCAAACACATCAAAACTTGAAAAGGTATTGACAAAATGGTCACAAATCAGAACGGCAAAAGAAAGAGAGAGAGAGAAACTGAATTGGGTCAGAACTGAAGATGAAGACCACACTACTGCAAAAGGCCCTTACTACGGCACACTTTCGAAGACGGTTATCTGTGAACCGTCTTTGTATATAAGGCGGTTGCATTTTTGTAAATATAGAGTTTTCAACGAAGACGGTTTTATAAAAACTGTTTTAGAAACATGTTATTCAAAAACGGTTTTGTACAAAACTGTCTTAAAATATTTTTCGTAATTTTTAAATATGTTTTTTACGAATCCCTTCTCACTTTTCAAGTTTCTCCAAACCGTCTCTGACTCTCACTCTCACCCCCACTTCCTCCAAACCTCAACCACCTCCACTCTGACCACACCCACCGCCGCAGCCCCTCTCTTCTGCTCCGTCATCACGCCCACGGTCTCAAATCGCTCAGGGAAACCTCCAAGACCGACGAAAAAGTCGCGAGGAACCTCGCAACATCACTGTACCCTCCGAAACCCACGACCAAATCTGAATCCGGCAACCCGTACCCAACAACCTTCGTCCAAGCCGACACAAACTCCTTCAAAAAAGTTGTTCAAACGTTAACTGGATCCACCCAAACCACAAAACAAGCGTTAGCTTCGACCTCCCCCAAACCTAACTTTGAATCTAGCAAAGCCCACAGCCATATCCCACCTAGTAGAAAACAAACCGGCCTTAAACTCTTGGAGCGTAGGAACAACTCGGTCAAGAATCTCAATCAACCCTCGCATTAGAACCTTGGATTTCCTCCACGACGGGGATAATGTAAAAAATGTTATCATTTCATCGTTCTCGTCCACTTCCCAACGCTCGTTCTCAGCCCTGTTATATCCCTCACACCCAACCCATTCAATCAATCCCGCTTCGTTAACGAAAATGGCACCATTTTTAAGGACGCCACTGAAGCTGCGTTGAAGAGAAAGCCCTCACAGAGAAAGGGTTCTCCTTGCACCCTTCTTCAGCGTCCACTCCCTGTGATGAAAAGCTGTTTGATTTAAGTATTTTAGAAAGTTAATACAAAATTTAAATATCAATAACCTATATATTAACAATTTGTGTTTCACAGCTGTTTCATTTTAAAAATAAGTATAGGGGTTTTTACTCGGGTTCTTGTCCATTCTATTGCTCGTACTCATGTTTCCAGGTAATAAAAGATACTGCTCCTGGAAAAATTTAAACACTAATGAATTAAACAATTATTTGCATAGATCATTAATTCACTAAGGCTGTGATTTCGAATTTTATACAAAAAAGATGAACTGTTATGGGCTGTTTCTTGGTTATATAAGGCGAGTGGAGAAAGCAAGTACTTGAGTTACACCATAGGCAACCAAGGTTGGAGTCAGGCGGTGTCTGAATTCAGATGGGATAACAAATTTGTTGGAGCTCAGACATTACTAACGGAGGTCTTTACATATATATATATATGTGTGTGTGTGTGTGTGTGTGTGTATAATAAATTAACAAATTGGTATTTTATTTATGTATCCTTGTTTGAAAGGTTAATTTTACTCCTATTCTATTTCAATTGTTTGATCTTCAGGAATTTTGTGATGGGAAGAAAGACTTGGCCAAGATTAAAAGTGACGCTGAATCATTTATATGCGCGGTGATGCCAGGAAGTAGCTCTCTACAGATTAAAACAACTCATGGTATATATGTATACATCATTAACTAACACAATTTTATTATTTTTATTATATATTAATATTAAATAGAGATGCATACATGATATTATTGTTGGAAAAGATAAACTATGTATACATTAGGCAATGGTAAGGAGATGTGGTAATGGTAGGGAGTTCAATTTTTGGATAAAACCAGTCAATACAAAAATATCTCTTTCTCTCTCTTTCCGTTTTAAATATACGAAATAAGAGGTCAAGTATCTCTTGATATGATATCTTTTATAAATTTTAAAAATCAGAACTTTTGTTTTTGTAGTTTGCAAAATTTTTGGTCATATGTTAAATTGCATTACCCAAATTCATCGTATGACAATTTATTTTCCTCATTATTGTCCAAGCAGAACGTGTTCTCTATTCTAGCAAGATTGCATGAGAAATATAATGAGATCCCTACATTCCAGGAGGCTCTGCCAGAGAACCAGCCTGATGCAGTACATTAGTTGAACCAGTAGTTTGGGACAGGTAAGCTATCTCTAAAGCACTTTGGAATATAAGCTCCATCTATTATTTGCCTCCTTTTTAAAAAAAAAAAACTTTTCAAATGTGTTTATTTTATAATATACCAATTTTAAGTGGCTTGTTTTTTTTAAATCTGGGGCACAACTCTTAATTTTCAACTCTTAATATAAGCTATCTCTTTTTTTTGTTATTTAATTTATTTAAAAAATACAGTTGGTATTTTTTTTTAGAAAAGTAAGCAAATAAATTATTTTACTTGCTAGCTTTAGAAATTATTCATGTGAAATTATTTTATTTGTTTTATCCAATTAATTGAAGTTTTATGTAATTAACTAACTTTTTTTATTTATAAAAATAACCTTATGCATATATTTAGTCATACACCTATTATAATTTCTGATTAGCTTGACAGTATAAATATTTTTACACTAACATATGCATATAAATTAAATTCTATTTTTGTAATGCAAATAAATGAATTTAAAATAGCACCTGATTTTTCAACATCACTAGGAAATGTAGGGGGAACTAAGTGATCACAATGCTATCTATGGCTGTCACTACATCATGGTCCTCCCAAGTTATGTTTTGCTTCTAACTCCTCATACAACAAAATTTCATTAGAGTCTGGTGTTGATTTTATGGCTAAAGGATAGAAATTCAAAAAGCTTAGGTGGCATCTCAAGAGCTTGTGTCTCATCTTTTATTTCATAAAAGATTATAATAGATACTAGATAACAAATATAAAATACATATATTTTAATTAATTTGTATTTTTTTTATTCTACTGTGATTGGGATTTTATTTGAATTGGAATATAGCTGTAATTATTGCCAAAGGTCACAGTGATGGTGAAGCATGCGTGATAGTAATATTGGGGACTTGAAAAAGTGAAATGAGGCCGGAGTAGCAGAATTGATAAAGGAGTGAGTAAAACATGGCAGGTATATTATTATTATTATTATTATTATTATTACTATTATTATTATAAACTAAATATATGGTTCTTGTTATATTCATGTATAAAATAAAATAGTATAAATTATTATACTATATTAGTTACTTTATTATGAAGCCACTTTCTGAAGTTTTCTTTACGCACTACTACAAAAGCGTCTTTCAAAGATGATTCTACACCCCATACAAACCATCTTTGTATCCAGCGTCTTTGAAAGTAATCACTTTCAAAGACGGTTATAAAACTGTCTTTGTAGTCTCACTTTCTAAGACGGTTCTTAGTAAAACCGTCTTAGAATATGGTTCTTTTAAAATAAAAAAAATCCTTCCAAGACGGTTCTTACAAAAACCGTCTTAGAATGTCACATTCAAATACGGTTATTTGGTCATAACCGTCTTAGAATGTATTTTTTAAAATAAAAAATAAAAACACTAAATTCTAAGATGGTTCTCTGAAAAATAGTCTTAGAATGTATAAATTCAAAGACAGTTCTTAGAACAACCGTCTTAGAATGTATACATTCAATGACGGTTTTTCAGAGGACTGTCTTAGAATGTATACATACTAAGACGGTTTTTAAAAGAACCTTCTTAGAATGTATAAAAAAATATAAAAAAATAAGAATTCCAAGATGGTTTTTTAGAGAACCGTCTTAGAAAGCTTTTTTTAAAAAAAAATAAAAACCATTTTTTTAAAAAAATAGTCATATCTCCAATTCATTAACTACTAATAGGCAATACATGTATACTATAACCTGGATCAGTTAGCCATCCAAATGGTAGCATGTCCAAATCAGGCCATGATTTTCCCTTTAAACCTTTTCCTCCTATCAAGACTACATGCAACAAAGTCTTTGAAAAAGAAATTAAATGAATCAAAGATGCATACCTTGTGAATATTAAAAAAGAAAGAAGACATAGTTGCTAGAAAATCCATAGTGCTTTAATACTCAACTAAATAAAATTTGTTTATAAAATATACCAATGTGTTACAAAGCTACTTCTTTCTCCGAGAGGCTTATGTTTTTGGACATGATTTCCGTGAAATTAACAAACTGCAACAAAGGAATATATGTGCTTCAATGATGAAATCAATACAAAAAAAAAAGTTAAAAGTTAAGTTAACTAGTATTAAAATTAATTTTAATTAGATCTCTGATAAGGGGATCTATTCAAGGATAGTGCTGGAAGGTAATATTCATGGAAAGTCATTCTTTGTAAATGCATAGATTATTTATTACTCCAAAGTATAGGAAATTGTGACTTTGAGGCACAAAGGCTTCAGATTTTGCATATATGGAACAAAAAACCTAACTAAAGTGGAAATGGGTTTAAAATTTAATTCACTTGTAGTAATAATGGCTGATCTGATTGCAGCAGGAGTCCAATCTGGGTGAAATGACTTCACATATGCTGCTACTCCAGCAACATGAGGGCATGACATAGAAGTTCCAGACATAAGTGTAAATTCTGAAAATTGGGTATCCTCTTTCGTAAATACTAGCTTTATGGTCCATTTACAAGATTAGAAACAAGTCCACTAACTATATAATGGAGGAGATTTTGCAGCTTTTGGTACTAGTACCTTGAGAATATGTTGAGATCCTGGATTTGGACATCTTGATGAAAATGAAGCAGCAAATGGAGCTGGAATTTTTACTTCATGGCTCTTATGTATTACAGCTAATGGTGATCTTAGTTTAACAAGAAATTCAAATAAAACTTATCATGAGATAATTAAGCAGAAAATTATTGTAACAAGGTTCATTTATAATAAGGTTGTTAAAGAAAAAATAAAAAAATATATTGACCTTAGAGCTTATTCAGAGAGCACTCAAGAGCATCTTATCATACCTTTTGGACTTCGTATAATTGGTAATAATTTGACCTATGCTACTAGTTACAATGGTACCTGGAGCCATGAGCATTTGGGCAACTCATCAAGCATAGAGAAAGGACAAAACATACCTTTTGTTGCTCAGAATCGAAGTCACTAAAATGGCAGCAAACAAATACCTTGCAGTGTTGTTGGTGGTGTTCCTTATCGCTGGAAGTGCTAATGCCAGACCAAAAGAAGTCACCTACGCAAGTATTTGCATCGATAAAGAATGCAAGAGTGAGTTTAGCAGTTGTGCAGTATTGAAAATGGATAAGATAACATAGTGAACATATTGCTTTTACAAAACTGAGTTTTCTTTGGCTTTCTGCTGTTGTTCAGATCTTTGGCAGAACTCATCATACATCTGTATCAAAAGAGGTGGAATTACCACCATCCATTTCCATAATCATGAATTACAAAGTTTGGTTAGATAGAGGCAACATTAGATATGAAGAAATAGCAGATTTCTCAAGGTACTTAAGACAACAGAAATTATGAGAAAGAGAGCAATATGACTTACCTCCTGCCTGGTTAGACTCCTCTCACTTCTGGCCTTTATGAGGGGTTCAAGCAACTCTAACACAAGCTCTAGGCAGTCCTTGGTTGGAGTTGCCACATTCATCACATGTAATAGATATCTACAAGAAGATCACCACAGGTAAGTGGAGAAAAATTAAAATCATGTAGCATAAAGAATATTAGAAAACTATTTCTTTTTTCCATATTTTTGGGGACACCCAAATGACATTTAAAATACCTCAGCCTGGCATAAGCCTTAGAAATATTGAAGCAATAGGGTCTATGACTAGTCTACAAGGCAGCAAAAACATAAAAAAAAAATTCTTAAAATCTAGAAAGACAACACTAGAAGATATAATGGTTGACATCACTAAAAGCTGAAATTACCTTAAAAATTCTGGGAAAAATGTAGAGAAAGTGAAATCTTCACTCAGATCACCTCTATGTTTAGTTTCTGGTTTCCTCTGCCAACATCTAAGATAAATCCAGCTTATATACATGCCAGATATAATGGTTGGAAGAGATGTTGTAGCCTCTAGTGTCCAGAAGCTAATAGCAATGGAAAGCAATACAATGATAGATGGCAACCACTGAAGAGGTGTAAGTGGCAACAAATTTAGGGCATTTGCATATACCTATTGTTGCTGATAAGTGACAAATTAGAAGAGGATAAGAGTATCAAACCTTTGATTGAGTCAAAGTAAAAAAGTCTTATAGTCAATACATAGTAACAAAAGGATGGTATCAAGGATTAAGGATAATAAAACCACATGATAAATTATCAAGATGAAACCATATATTGGTACAATATAATAAGGTAATTTGGGAGAAATAGTTGATAATAGTATCTAAGGATTGGATGACAGAGCACTGATGTGAAGCTGAGGCAGTGCAAATTGAAGCAATGTTGATTTCTAGTGAATTTTCCTGTGAGATAAAAGAAAATAAAGAAGCTTAATTCAATACATTTCTAGCTTTTCTTTCCTTCCGGTTTCTAATCATCTTATTAATATAAAGTCCATGATTTATTATTGAACATCAAGCCTAATATACTAGCTAGGAATAATTAATCCCTTGAATTTCTGGTTAACTTTAATAAGAATACTAACAGCTATCCTTATGGCACTAATTAAAATTTAAAATAAAATATTAGATAAAAAACTATATAATATATTATCTAGATTAATTGTTAGTAATTTAAAAATAAGAATCCAAGTGACTCATTCATCTGATGTTTAATTATTCATTTACTCCCTACAACAAATACTTTCCCTTTTAGTTCTCTATACTTAACATGTCCTTTGAGTATTTGCACATATCATTTTTAATTCCTTTTAATCCCTACGGTGATGATCAAAAGGAACTAGGAATAACATGTGTAGGGACTAACATGAGATGTTTTTAAATATAGGAACTAAGAGTAAGTAAACCTTAATTTAACAATGGTCAACATATCAAAAGAGAAATAATAACGTAAGAGTGAAGACAAAGGGAAAACTGTTATCTCTAGTACCCCTCCAGCATTGATGAGCGTGTGCCAAGCTAAGGAATTTATATGCATTGTGTCCCTGAAGTGTGGCTTCAAGAGCTTGTGTATTGGGTGAAGAATACTCAACTGCCTGTTTGTGGCTAAAATGAATGGTTCAATTACTGCGTGAGTATTGTATAACCTGCACAATAAACATAGCTTTCTCCTTATTAAGAACAGAAACAGAATTAAGTTTGTAACACTTTTCTGGATGTCATACCAGTGGCTAACCAATTGATGATATCCTGAATCATTGACGGCTGCATAAGCCTTAGCCAGCTGCCACATCGAAGCCGATACTCCTTCTTGTGCTGGAGTGAAAACTTTTCTCACAACTCCATGTTGTTCCCCTTGTGCATGGGGTAAGCTTAACTCTATAGCCAGTGGCTTGAGTGTACCATCATCTTGTAGAAACAGGAGCGTTCTAGAGGCATAAGTCTTTGTGTTGGTAGAGTTTATTCGACTAATGTATGGCATCAACACTTTAGCTTATAGGAAAGGAAATAAAAATGCTCAGAATAGTCATAATAATCTCTTTATTCTAAATAATCAGACACAAAAATCAAATTAGGAGAAGCGGATCTTTTCCCATAAGCTAATTTGTTACATATTCTCGCTATAATGTTTAATATATACAAGAAACAAGACAAACAAGGGTTAGGATAAGTGGTGAGAGCAAGGAAAGTAGAAAGAAACAGAGACACAAGAGATGAATAACAAGTAACCAAAATGCATGGCTGCCACATATTAATTTCAATTCGAGAGTCTCATATTCCCTTCTAAAATCACAAGTATAACTTGATGAATAAAGTTCATTTAAAAGGAATCACATTCACAAAGAAACACTGAGGATTATTCAGAGAAGACACTGAGGATTGTTAGTGGAGGGATTCAAACCCACCAAGAGACTAGGTTAGGACCAAGAAATATGCAAGACACATATGTGAAGATTCCAACATCTGGGTTAAATGCCCAATCAACATCACAGTAGGCCTGGAGAACAAGGGGCAAAGCTGAATTTGCTGGTTGAAACAACAGACCATGATTAAGCGTGTCTTTGAGTCAGCCAATATATTATTATCATAATTATAATAACCAACTTGAAAGCTCAAGAAAAATTCTGAGAACTGAAACTATAGATCTGAAAATGACATTTTGTTATTTCATAAAGCTGATCTCATCCATACAAAAACCAATTATGTAAGGTAGATAAGCTAACTTAATTACAGCCAAGCAATGACCATAGATGTAACATCCCAAAAATTTAAATATGTTAGTTAGAGATAAAAAGAGAAATTACAAAAATGCTTAAAGGAGAATGACCATATTACCCTTTCCCTTGATATGAGAATTACCATATTACCCTTGAAATGGAAATTACAAAAATGCCCCTGGAGTAAGTGACAAATTACCAAAATACCTTTATATATTTTGATTAGATATTTTGAAGTGGAAATTACAATAGTACCCCTGGAGTGAGTGACAAACTACCAAAATACACTTAGATATTTTGCCTTAGATATTTTGTAGAGACTTGAAGAAATTACAGAAATACCCCTGGAATGAAAAATTACCAAATTACCCTTAGTAGCAGATAAAAATCACAAGAAAACTAGGAGTACCTAGACTGGCTATTTATGATTAGGTAAGCCAGAAGATAAGTCTCTCAATTTTACTACCCAATATAAAAATGCAAGTAAATAAAACTTACAATAGAAATGAAGAAAATTGCATGAATATCTAAAGCTATCAAGAGTTATAGTTTCAGACCATGTGATAATATGATGCGGAAAATTATCACATGAGAAACACCTGCGATGATAGTATGATACAAGAAGGATATGATAGAAGCTAATGGATTCAAGTGACAAGTTTAGAAGTGCTTAGAATATATTTAGTTAGGATTAGTTAATTTAAGAAAAGAAACCAATCCTAGCTGTGTAGGATTTTGGGCAAAGGCTTAAGATTTTAAATATATGTCACATACTTAGCTAGTATATGAATTGGAAGACACATGAAGAACACTATATATAAATTATAAGACCAATCAAGCTTATACGTGAGATTTGAAGCTATATGGAAGTGAAACCATGTGTAGGTTAACGTGTAAACTCTAGAACTTTGTATAAAAGATAATTTTGCAACCAAGCTTAGGAAAAATCAGATTTGGCTTCTTGAAAACTCCATTCCACGTGCACATAGCCATTTAATGAAGGAATCTTTCTTCTTGCTTAGTAAGCATGCATTTAATGCATAAAATTAAAATATCTTTAGGTCATGATTACTTAGTTACTTTAGAACCAAACCATGGACTAACTAAGTTACATCCTAACTAATTTCTTTATTTCCTAACCAAAATGTTTTCTATAAATACTCCCTTGAATTAAAATTATGCACAGGCAATGCTATTCCCCTCAAACTTACTGCAGTTGCATTTTCTCTCTTCACTTTGCTTTCTCACTTCCTTCTTGATATAGAAACCATAGTCCTTCACTTCTATTGCCTTCTTCACCTTTCTGTTAGCGATTTAAAAGGTACAGCAAGTGCACCGATCGTTTTCAAGTAATAATTTTAGGTAAGTGAGTATTGTTCTCCACAGGGATTGGGTGATTTCACAGCAATACTAACAAATGTGATTGAAATTAAAACAGAAATACGCAGAGAAAAGTTTTGTTGATTGGATTGGTTGTTTGAATGTAAAGACAAAAATTAAAGAAATGCAGTAAATTGAGTTTAAAGATTACCAATGGAAGAATAATTGTGGTCAAGCACACTCCCCTCTGATTCCTCCTCTTTTACTTGACTGATTTATTAACTTTAAAGTATACACATGATAAATCTCTCCAAAATTCGTAAGCCCTAGATAACTAGCGATTCAACCCTTTAATTCGATCGAGAACCCTAAACCCTTAGCAATTCTGTCAAACTAAGCATTAAGAGAATATATCATATGGGTTCCTGTTATGATTGTTTAGAGAATAAGCCTTTCCTAGATTAGTTAATCCCTAATTCCTTAGTGAATCAACCCTTTAACCTGAATTGAAAACCTAATTCCTTAGTGAATTCTATCAGTTTAAGCATTTAAAAGATCATATTATAAAGTCTGCATTTACGCATCCCTATTCCTAGGTGATGAACAAATGTTATTCTTAACAGGTCAGAAATTAGAACCCCAACGTTCCCATTGCAAATTCTAAACCTATGTACTTAATTGAAGTGATCAATTCCAAATAAGAATATGAAAGAAGAACAGAAAAGAATAAAACAATCAAAACATATGTATTTCAATACTAGTCAAATTACAGAGGAGTTCTCATCAGTTCATGGCCTTCCCACAATACAAGAATTAGCCTGCCATAGGCTTCAAGAACATCAAAGCAGTGGAATAATTCATCTCTGTGCAGAAACCTAGCTCTGATTCTTGAATTCCAGAGGTTTTAAGGATTAGAAGAATGTAAAATATGATATTAGCTGATAATAGATGATATTCTGGATTCCCCAGATGCTTTCTGAGGCCTTATATTTATAGATATGTTTAATTAGAGTAATAAAGCCTAGAACAATGCCCAAATTCGAATAAGATCTTTTAAAACAGGCAACTGGATCTTCATGGCGCGATCCGCGGGCGATCTCGCGCTAACCGCGCGGGTCTTTCGAATCCATGGCGCTAACCGCGCGACTATCCACACTAACCGCGTGAATTATTCGACTTGAATGGCCTGATGCTGAGATTACTGGCGCTGACAGCGCGGCTTTGGCGCGATCCGCGCGGAGTCCTCGAATAGATGACTCTGATCGCGTGGATCTGGCGCTAGTAGCGTGTGTTGTTCGAGCTGGGAAGCCTGGCCTGGTGTCTTTGGCGCTGGTAGCACTGCTCTGGCGCGGATGGCACGGTGCTTGTGACCTTCTCACGCGATTCGCGTGGATCCCCACGCTGATAACGTGGGTCATTTGAGACTGAGGTCTTCAATTCCTCCCATGGCGCGACTCGCGCGGGTTCTCGCGCTATCCGTGCCATACCTTGAATCTTGTTTTCTTCTTTCTTTGGCCTTGATTCTCCTCTTTTAATCCTGAAAATGTTCAAATGGTAATGAATTGAATTGAAAACAATTATAATGATATTTTAACTAATTTCTAATCTATTTTCCTAACTATTTAACTAGATTATATCCTAAAACTAGCCTAAAAATAAGATGTGTTTGCAACACATCACTTTCCAAAGCATCAAATACTAGACAAGCCTTTCATTCTTTCAATAACTTGAGGTGCAGCCAAATACTTGGAGGAATTGGAAGCAAACTTGTTTGAGGTAGGTGAAAGTTAGGTTTATTTATCATTTGATTCTTGAGATTATTCGTATGGTTGTAAGCTGAATTTTGGACTGTTTTGAAATTTCCATATCTCCCTCTATACTTTACCAAACGAGATGTTTAACCACTCATTTTAAATATTAGGATGTCCTCTATGTTTTCCTAAAATATGGGACCAAACTAAGTAGTGAATCATGCCCAGGAATTATTTTATCTCAAGCTGTCCGAAACTATCCATACCCAAACAGCTTCTGCCATCCGTTTTGATAAATTGATTTCTCTCTTATTTCTTATTCAAATTAGGTGTATGATATATGGAATTAAATATCTAAGTGTCAAATATAACATATAAAAATTTCAGCTAAAACTAGATTGTTTACTGCTTGCAATCGTGAAAACACTAGGAGATGTTAGTGTGGAATTTTGAGACTGCTGGTAGATTTGAAGTTCTATTTGTAAAATATTATATATAGAGTTTTATAACTCCAATTGAGGCATGTGATACCTTTTAGAAAGCTTAGGAAGTCTAGTTTAACACACTAAAAGATGTGAATTTAATGACTGCTAGATGAGTATAGATTATAGGAAGAACTGAATCATGTGTAGTAAGAAATCTTGTTGTTATGATGTTCTTTGTTATGATTTTCTTTTGTGATGATGAAATCTTGATGTTTTGTGGCATAATTGTATGACATGAGTTATGTAGCTTTGCATGTCATTAAGCATGTCATGTGCATTAAGAAAGATAAAAAGATAAGACCTGAAGGGTGATATGGTTAAGCCGAGCACGACCCTGCGGGAAAGACATATTGACCCAAGGGTGATACATTTAAGTTGAGCACGACCCTATGGGATCCCAAAGGGTGATACAGTTAAGCTGAGCACGACCCTGTGGGAGCAACCTAAGTCTAGTAATGAGCTCATTGTCTAGTTTAGGGTATTAAAGAGTAAAATAATAAAGGTAAGCTATGCATTGACATGATTGAAAATGATGATTGCATTAATGATGAAGTATGAGATTATTTTTAAGTGTTTGTGAATAAAATGAATCTACTTCGGGTTATATGTTTATGAAATTAAAAATCAACTATAATTGTTCACATGTTTTCTTAATAAATCCTTGTAGCTAGAATGACAACGATGACACTGTATGATAAGCAAATTTTCACCTATTGGGAATTCTTTGGAATTCTCACTGTTTTAGTATGTTCCCATGTCATTCCAGACCGGTAAATTGAAAGGAGGAGCTACAAAGTGAGGACAAGTTGGAAGATTTCTTTTAATGTTGTGGACTCGTAGTATTTTGTTATATGCTTTCTCTTTTCATAATGGACTTCTTCGAACTTTTAAAGAAAAAAGAATAATAGACTCAATTTATTGAACTATCTTCTCATTGATGTATTGCTTTCATTGAGATCGAAGTCCAATCACAATGTAATTTTCTTGTTTCTGAATGGACTTTTTCAATTCTTTTAGGTTTCTTTTCTACTCTGAGTAAAGATCTGCTCGACAAACAATGGATTCAATAAGTTCTTGCCAATAACCATGCCCGCTAAATAGAAACATTAAACTAAAAGCCCATACAAAATGTGCACCCTGAGGAAATAGGTAGCCGCCCACCCATTCTTCCTTTCCGACCTTAGCTTAACTGCTCACGCCAATGCTCATTGGTATGGGGCCATAACTGCTGCTACTGTTATACTCCCACACTCTAAGAGAGTCTTACCGTCGGCTCATCTTCTATCTAAGACCTCCTCAATGAGGTCTCTTTTTTTTTCGTTCTTATCCTAGTATTTTTTGTGCAAGTAAAAGAAAAGGGGACTTCCAAAAATTAAAGGATTATTTCTCTTTTTCCATTTAGTTTAGAGAGAGTAGCTTGCTTTCCACGATCTGCTATTCATTTCCTCTAATGACTAAATTTAAAAGGCATAGCCAAAAATTCTTTGAAAAAGGGTATATTATGATATATATTGGCCATTCGATTAGGGATGTTCTCACCTGTGTGTACTATCTTGAAGAAGGAATATAAAAAAGAACCTTATTCTTTTTCACATCTCCCAAGTTCGAACTACAAAATCAGTTTTTCAGGACGTCAAATCTAAGACGGTTTTAATTTGTAAATAAAGACAAATATTCCAAAAAGGTTTTTAAAAGACCATCTTTGAAAGATAAGTGCACAAGCAATTAGACACGGGTTTTTTGAAAACCCGTCTTTAAAATTCATTCTCGTTCCGTCTTCCTTTTGTCACACAATTTATTGTTTTTTTCAAATTTAAATCAAAAACTCCTCTAGACTTTCACTCCGTTCCTCTTTCTCCCAAATTCTTCTGTAAAAACCCTAGTTTCTCCGTAATAGGGAGTCCCCACTACACCGCTCATGCTACTCTTGTCACCGAACCCCAAGTTAGAGAGCTTAAGCTTGTTCCCTTCATCGAACAAGAGATTTCCTGGCTTGATATCCCTATGCGGGAGTCCTAGGGCAAGGCAGTGCGCAACGGCTTCCAGAATCTGGTTGAGGAGAGAGGCGACGTGGGGCTCCAGCAAGGGGCTTTCGACGGCGATGCAGTCCAAGAGAGTGTGTGGCTGGCAGATCTCCAAGACGATTGAGCAGGAGTCGGTGTTCTCGAAGGCGTCCATGATGTGGAGGATGTTTGGATGGGGAGCGAGGAAGCTCATGGCCTTGACCTCCATTTCTGCGTGAAGTAACTCGAGTCATGAAGTAAGTAGTTTGTGATGCTGGATATTGTTGACTCTGCACCTTATTTGTTAGTTTTCCTTTCTATCCAGTATTGTGGTTAGGGAGATGAAAGGAATAGGAGCCTCTACTAGCCTATGGAACCATCTCTATGAAATTTATCTCATTGCATTGTTTCTTTCTTCTCTCTAATAAACATTTTTTTATCTGAAGGGAAAACGGTTTGGATTTTTATACTGAATATGGTATATAGTTAGACTCTATATGTTTCTCTTGCATGATGCTTTGATAGATTAAAAGGCATGCTATTTAAATTCTGAAGTCATTTCTAATAATATTATGATGCATCCATACCACCTATATTGAAAGTAACTAAACCATGAAATGTGGCTCAATTAGTAAACCATACTCTTGTGGGCTGACTTCACCTATAGTGCAAGGATTCAAAACTCTCTAGAAGAATCTTTTTATTACCGAACAGAAAATCTAAATTATTTAATTGAAAATTGAAACTCTATTTATTTTTCTTTGTAATGTTTTCTGTAGGGATTTATCCAACAATCAGTTAATGGGATTCATAACTGATAGTTTGGCATCTTTGAATTTGAAGCTTGTGTAAGTATCCATTATCTAGTGAATTAATTAATATGTCTGTCTTTAACTTGCATAATGTCATGACAAAAAGTAGGTTCTATAATCCTTGTTATTTTCTTTTGTTGTTTCAGTGTTTTGCAAGTGGAATGGTCCTTCCTCTAGTTTTAGCACTTACTCGAGTTATTTTCTCTCAAGTTAAATATTCTTTTCTGTCAGAAATGGGGATGCTAAAATGCTACATGTAACAGCTCAACTCGCAATCTTGTTATTATTGATTTTTAATGAAAATTCTTTTCAACTTACTTAAGTGTATCCAATTGAATATAACAAAATTATGCCAATAACTGATACTCCAAGAAAATTTCATTACCGAGTAATATTTATAAATCTGAAGTAACATATAATAAGATTACAAACTGACACTAGTTCTATTACATAGTACAAATAACTGAAATACTCTATAACAAAAGAAATACATCTTCAAACATAACATCTTTAAACAAAATCCTCTTCTTGTAGATAGTTAGTAGTCTCTCTTTGTTGTTCATCTGCTCGCCCAAATAAAATCGAGGTCATAGCAGGTGTCAACCACAAACACAAAACATAGGGTAAGTTTATGATAAACATAATTTAAGCAACAAATTATATTTAATATGCGGATATTCATAACAACATCCTCAAAATTGTAGTTCTAATTTTTATATGATGCATGATTCTCTTAGACCCTTATCATGTGGTACCAACTGTCAAGATAGCCCCATCCCAATGGCACAGAACTAATACGATCAGTCAGGGTCCCCCGGTGTTGCACAGGATCTCACCCACACTTCATGTGATCATCATGAGTGGCGTGATTCCCCACCGCAAGAGTCACCCCCCAGCTCAGACTCCTCTTGTCTGAACGCTCGAACTCAGTTCCTGCAGCTATCTGACACACCTCCTCTCTGAGGCACACCTCCACTCTGAGACAACTCTTATGATATGAAACACATGAAACTGATTCACTTAATGCATAACTCTTTTCATTTTATCAACTCCTATTTATTTTCAACATCAGTCTTCAATCACTGTCTCGCATACTTTACTCAGAAATTCAACATAAATCAAGTACAACATTCAGCTTGTTACTCATGTAAAGAAACTCAACATATTCATGTACAGAGATTCATAGAAACACTCAACAAACATAAAACTTTATTCAGACACTCAATCATATAATTATAACTTAAATCCCACAATTACTCAAATACAAGTTCTTCTTCATAGAACTTCAAACATTTATTCAAACACAAGTGATATGTGCCTAGCACATGATGCTTTTCAAGCTTAATTAGATCGTTAAATGCATCATTTTATATGATAAATAGCTTCCAATTGGTGTGAATGTAACTTATGTGCTTCAATGAGGTATTTTGGTCAAGATTGAATGAATAGCAGGTGAATCAGCTAAGAATTATGCAGAGCAGAAGATCTGGCGCCATCAGCGCCAGGCTCGTGCCAGGAGCGCTGCAAGCTCTGGAATCTGGCGCCCGGAGCGCAGGCTTGCGCCATAAGCGCCGACCTCTCTGGACCATGGCGCCTGGAGCGCCGGGATGGCGCCGTCCGCGCCACACTTCTCCAGCCCGCGCCATCAGCGCCGTGTTGGCGCCAGGAGCGCCATACATTCTGGAAGCTGGTGCCTGGAGCGCCGTGCCCGCGCCAGGAGCGCCACAGGTCGCAGAGTCTGCATAATGAGGGCAAAACAGAGATTTCACGGGCTACACTATAAATAACCGAAGCCTCAGCATTGGAGAAAAACTCTTGGACGAAAATCACTACCAAAAGAGGAGAAAGAAGGCTTGGGAGTTGATTCTAGGGTTTGGGTGTGAGGGGAAGAGGGTTCTTCCCTCTTCCCTTCCTCTTCTTCCTTGTACATATCATCAAGCATGCTTCTTTGTTGTACCAAGGCCATCCATGTTAGGTTTGGCTAATTTCCTTTTGTAGTTAGGACAAATACTCTATGTAAATCTCATTTGGAATGGATTGAATGTTATTATTCCTTTATGCTATGTTGTTTCATTACACTTTGCTTGAATGTCTTCATCTCTTTCTTAGACCTGATCAATCTAGGTAAGAGCTTAGAGCTAGGGTTCACAATAGGGATATTGGGGCTCTAGTCTTGGAACCAAGTGTGGTGACTTGTTTTACATCACCTAGGGATAGGGATGTAGG
>PYAF01006185.1:0-14804 GCA_007407185.1 Glycine tomentella | reverse complement strand
GTGATATAGCAGCTCTTGCTTTCTCCATCATTTGCTCTTAATTTCTCTTGTTTTGGCCTGCAAACACTTAACATGATATTAAAATGCTTTTATAATGTAAAATAATAAATATGACTAATTCTTAAACTGTTTTCTAACTATTTACTACAACTATGACCTAAAACTAATGCTAAAAGTAAGATGTGTTTGCAACACATCAGGTAGCTCAATCATTATGTGGCTTAATGCTTAACCCTAGGAAGGTGACTAAGGGATTAGGACTTTCAAGTGGGTTAAAGGGTTGTGTAACTGAGGAATCGGTAAGCAACTGAACTTAGATGCACATAATTGCTAAATAGCTTAACTAGTTGAATATAAGTATGCAATACGAATCACTTGGGAGGTTGCATTGAGTGTGGGTGCCCTGGCTACGCTTCGTTTATTATTCTGTGACAACTTAATCTTTGTTCATAACTTAGTTTATATTTTCAACACTTGTTTTACTTCAATCATTCAAACAAACAACCAATACTTTCACCAATATTTGTTATTCCAACTTTTAGATTTAAGTTATAATCGAATTGGTGCACTAATCCTCGTGGGAACAATACTTTACCTTATCACTTTATTACTTGTACGACCGGTATACTTGCCGAGTTCGCAACAGATCACCACTTTACTGATCAATGATAGGATCCTAAATGTTGGTCAGAAATTTACTTTGAGCTGGTAATTTTCTTTCTGTTTCTATGATGTTTAAAAATGAAATTTTCTATGCTTTCTTTATGACAATTTCTTATCTTGCCCTCTTCACTATTCCTATTTGTTTATCCAAATAAGGAAGGAAAGAAAAAAGAAGTCAAAGCTTTTGTATGTACATTGCCTTTATATGTATTATGTCCCTGTTATCACATGCTAATTTTTTGTAATTATTGCAGTTTATTTGCTCATCTTCACATCCTGTTGCAAAATGTTTAACATTTTGGCTAAAGATTTGTGATAGTCATTTAGATAATGCTGTAAAGGCTTTTTCTGAAAATATCTGGCCTGTTCTGTTTGAAACAATAATACAAGGTATTTTTGTTACTAACATTTCTTTAATGGAAGTACTGTATTTCTTTCTTCGGCTGGTCTATATGTATGATTTTGTGGCTGAGGTGGAAAACAGAAAAAGGATACCTACAATTAGAATAATGTGGAATTTAATTGATGTACCACAATTCATTTACTGTCATATAGTCTTATTTATTCTAAAAATTCTGACTATTAGTACAATACTACAAGCCGGTACATTTCATATTCACTACTTCAACAACACTTCAAGGTCTAATACTCTAATTGTCTCTCTTGGAAAGATTACTAAGGTTATGGCTGTTACAATTACCAAACCATAAACAAAATATCAGAAACCATAATTTAAAACAAACTGGCCCATTTCAAATATATATTTTATACAATACGTACTCTCCTTAATAATAAAATCATGGTGGTGTGCTCGGAATATAGCTGGCATAAGTCTTTGACCATTCTCTTCAAGCACTGGAAAATTTACCACTGGCCAACATAGACAGTATCACAAATCCCATTGTCTTTCAAAGAAATAGAAAAGTAGTTGATAGAGGACCTGTCCTGCATTCAAATGGTAATGGTTGACAATGTAGATTATAAGTGACTGTTACTTATTTAAACTCTGGATGTGATTTGCTCTACAATTATTTCTGGGCTGTCATGTTTTCTTGCATTTAAAATCATGATTCATGAATACTTATGTCACACATTTCCTTTTTAGTAATGCTTCTGATTAACCCTCATAAATAAATAGGAGACCCGCGCATTAGCTCTGCAATTATAATCTGGGTTAGTCCAGATACAAAGACATGGGTCCAAAACCCTTATAAATCTTACCAAAGATTGGCACTTGACATCATTCTCGAAAAGGAAGCTGTCAACCAGGGAGACAGATTTGGCTTCGAGAATTGCACTTGATTCCTGTCTTCCTTTTCTTCACCTGATTCATACAGGCAATCCCTTTATTCATGATGAAGCAATTCAGGTGAGTTTAAAAAGAATATATTGAACATAATGTTAGCTGTTTGCCCTTATGCTTATGATATTTACCATATTTCATCTCTTTAGTGTCTATGCTGCGCATTTACTCGTTAATCACTTCCTTTACAAGTGAATTTAATTAATTTGTAATAAAAATTCCAACTGTCATTAGCAGCAGTGATTCATAGTTGGATGCTTATAGCATCATCACTTAGTGTTTTTTGTTTATTAAAAGAGCATTTGATACACATGTGTTGGCATTTTTTACTTTCATGGATGTAAACTATGCACTATGTAAATCATAACAATTATTGTTTATGCAGACATATCCATACAAGACAAAGTCATTTCAGTTATCATGAGAAGCAGTTGATTGGGAAAATAACCTACAGATTGCAGCCGTGTTATGAAATCCAGAGATTTCGGTATTTGATCATAAAAAATTCATAGTTCAACCATGCATAAGGATGGTATCATTATACATGTATTGACAAATAATTAGGAAAATGATTGTTTGAAAGAAGAACAACATGAACCATTGCTTAGTAGTTAAAATTTTGCAAATATTTTTATCAATTCAAGTTGGACAAGTATATTAATGTTATATTGAAAGAGAAAGCAACTATTAGTTGTTATTTATTATGTAGTAAATTTATTATTATCTAGTTCATGTGACTTTGAACAACATTAAATATTTAACAATAAAAGGCTGTTATTAAATTTAAAATCGTTAAAATAATTTATGAAAAATAAAGGCTTAAAAATAATTTAATTAAAAATTAAATCTAATACGGTTCTAGGAATCACCATCTTAGAAGGCATGAAAAAAAGGAAAAAAAAAGAAAACAAAAGCATTTAAAGACGGGTCTCTTTGAATTATAACATTCTAAGACAGTTCTCCTGATAACCGTCTTAGAAGGTGTCAAAAAAAAAACAAAAGCATTTAAAGACGGGTCTCATTGGTAACCGTCTTTGAATTATAACATTCTAAGACGGTTCTCCTGATAACCGTCTTAGAAGGTGTCAAAAAATAAAAAAGAAAAAGAAAACAAAAGCATTTAAAGACGGGTTTCTTTGGCAACCGTCTTTGATTTATGACATTCAAAGACGGTTGGAATATATAACCGTCTTAGAAGGTGTCAAAAAAAAAGAAAACAAAAGCATTTAAAGACGGGTTTCTTTGGCAACCGTCTTTGAATTATAACATTCTAAGTCGGTTCTCGGGATAACCGTCTTGGAAGGTGTCAAAAAAATTAAAAAAAAATAAAACAAAAGCATTTAAAGACGGGTTTCTTTGGCAACCGTCTTTGATTTATGACATTCAAAGACGGTTGGAATATATAACCGTCTTAGTATCTTCCATACAAAGACGGTTATGAACCGTCTTAGAAAATGTGAACTTTCAAAGACGCTTGAATCAAGGACGGGTCTTGAACCGTCTTCGTAGGGGTTCTGGAACCGTCTTAGAAAAGCTCTTTTGTAGTAGTGATAATTGTCTCTTCATGCTTCACAAAGCTGATTAACTGGTAAAATTTATTTAATAAGTAGGAGAGATTATCAACCAACAAAAAATTCACCTCTATCTTACAGATTATGAAGAAAGTGGTATGCATCAATTAAATATCTATTACTGAAATAAGGAATTTATCTTTTAAGAAAACAAAATCGAATGTACCAAATCATTACAATTTTCAGAATAAGAAGTACTCAAAGTTAAAAAAAAGGGAACGTACCAGCAGATGAGACTGAGAAAGAACTTGGAAAAAACTGCTTGCATGCTCTACAGATGAACCTATAACATAATCGAAAAAGAAAATTGTTTCACAAATATTCCAAGTATTACAATAAATGACAAACCAACATTATCATATAATATCAAAATAGAGTGAAAATAACAGCATACCAACAGAGAAAGTTGGATCTCTGTCCAATAATCTTCTCCTAACATCAACCCTCTCCTCATTGCAGGAAGAATCATTCGAAGTGTTGGCTTCCATTAGCATAATATTAACTATTGAACTATATTAATTGAACATCATCTCTAATATAGATGGTTGCTTCTAACTTCAATAGAACATTATGCAAAGCTGCCAATGTGTATGTCTGTGTGTGTGTGTATATATATATATATATATATATGATGGCTACTATATAGTACGAACATAGGCAGTACGAAAAGCACGAAAGTGACTTGTTATTACTGTTGGATTGGGCTTCCTCCTTCAATGTTGGCCAGGCCCATTGAGGGTTCTAAAATCCTAAACCTAATCCACCACTATAAAAACATTAGTTAAGGGTGGAGGCATGTACGCCTCATTGTTTTGAAGAAACTTTGAGAGTCCGAAAGCGTTTGAGAAACAGCTTTCGTTTGAGAGCCTTAAGTGAAATTCTTGAGTGCATATTTGAGCAAGCCTTCGTGCTTTGCATATTTGAGCCTCACGTGACATTCTTGAGTGCATATTTGAGCAAACCTCCGTGCTTTGCATTTGAGAGATCTCTAGAGAGATTTTTAGGGTTTGACAATAACCCAACTTTTTGCAGATTTGATTTGAGGGTCCGTTGTGACCCAACAGTGGTATCAGAGCTGAAGGTTCAAGGTGACCCTGTATCGAAAGTCTTCCTAGCGCGCCAAGGCACAACGTGTCTCGTAGGTGTTGCGGCGGTATAAGGTACAAGAACACAAGCTTTAAAAGCCCTGTTCGACGATTCTAAAGAAGAAGGAGCTACTGACCGGGTTGAAGGGTCAAGTACTGGAAAGTTGCACGCACTGCCTAGCTGGAAAGCAGCATCGAGTTTTGTTGGTAGACCGGATCAACCCAGAAGACGCAAGATATTCCTGACCTTGTCCATACCTTAGATCGTCGAAAACCGAGTTCGGGTTCAGACTTTGGGATCCTATCAACAAGAGGATAGTTAGAAGCCGAGATGTGATCTTTCATGAAGATGAAACTCTTCATGACATCTCGAAGCCCAAAGTCCGGGTTACTGTCCAATGTGAAGAACCCGTCCCTCCTGTCCGAGCTGAAGTAAGGGGAGAGCCCAATGAAGATTTTGATGACCAACGACAAGCTGATGAGGATCGAGATACTGAGGTCCGAGTTGATGAATGGAACCGGGATGAAGATGATGAACCGAGTTCTTAGGCTGATGAAGAAGAACAACCAAGGTACCCCACTAGACTTCTGAAGAACAAGTGGGTGTATAGAATCAAACAGGAAGAGAACGGCCAGAAGCCGAGATACAAAGCCCAGGTTGTAGTGAAAGGCTGCAATCAGAAGAAAATGGTTGATTTTTGAAGAGATATTCTTTTCTGTTGTGAAGATGACCTCGGTCCGAACTGTGTTAGCCATGACGGCTTCAATGAACCTCGAGGTAGAGCAAATTGACGTGAAGACCGCCTTTCTTTACGGAGATCTTGAAGAAGAAATATATATGGAGCAACCTGAAGGGTTCTGAGCTCCATGATGCAAAAGCATGGTATGCCGTTTGAAGAAGAGTTTCTATGGCTTGAAACAAGCACCTTGGCAGTGGTACAAGAAATTTGAATCCTTCATGACTGATCACAAGTTCATGAAGACTGAGGCTGACCATTGCGTATTTGTGAAGAGGTATGATAACGGAGACTCTCTGATCCTGTTGTTATATGTTGACGATATGCTGATTGTAGGGCAAGATAAGATAAAGATTGTCGCCTTGAAGAAGGCGCTGAGCTCGTCCTTCACGATGAAGGACCTCGACCCTGCAAAGCAGATTCTCGGGATGAAGATCATCCAAGATAGAAAGAAGAAGCTACTATGGCTAAGTCAAGAGAAGCATGTTGAGAAGATCTTGAAGAGATTCAGCTTGGACAAAGCCAAGACAGTAAGCACCCCCTAGCCGGGCACATGAAGCTGAATAAAAAGCAGTGTCTGAAGTCTGATGAAGACAAAGCCGAGATGTTGAAGATCCCGTACCAATCCGCCATCGGAAGCTTGATGTATGCAATGATTTACACTATACCCGACTTGGCGTATGCAGTTGGAATGGTAAGCTGGTATCTTTCGAATCCCCGCAGAGAGCATTGGGAAGCAGTGAAGTGGATCTTCAGGTACTTCTGAGGTACAACCGATTTATGCCTTCGATTTGGAGATGGAAAAGCCAAGTTGCATGGCTACTCAGATGCCAATTTAGGGGGAGATTCCGACTCAAGGAAGTCGACGACCGGATATTTGATGAGATTTGCTGGAGGATCAATCTCTTGGCAATCAAGATTGCAGAAGTGTGGCACTTTCAACAATCGAGGCTGAGTACATTGTCGTTACTGAGGCAAGCAAAGAAGTTCCTCATGGAACTCGGCCATGATCAAGACAAGTACAAGCTGATGTGAGGTATCACTGGATCCGGATGTGGTGGAGGTCTGTAACACCCCGTGTGCACCCGGTGTATTAACATTATCATTTATATCAGATTAGCGCTTAATCACGTTAATTAAAAACTATGCGGAAGCATAAATCAAAACCATATTTCTTGATTACATTATGTATGGAATATAACCGCCTCATCTCAAAGCAACATAAGCCCCTGCTGATCCCGATCGCATAAACATAACTATAGGCAGATAACATAAACATCTCAAAGATATAAACAGGAGGAACCTCATTACATAACATAAACTGGTTATGTATATATATACATCATCTGACACTCGAAGTGTCTATACAAAAGAATAAGCATCCGAGTGCTTTTGATCTCTAAGATCCTTCCTCACACGAGGGCATATACGACATATACATATCAAAAGACGACATGTGTGCACCACACATCTTCCCTATATAGGGGTACAAAACAACAAAAGCTGAGCCGAGCTCCAAGCTCTCCACTGCTGTCTCACAGCCAAGCAAGCACTGTCTCTACTGGGGCCTCCCGCCCTGAGACCGCTCCTCTCTACCAGAAGCATCACCTGAAAGAACATAAGCCCCACACGGGGTGAGATAAACATCTCAATAAGTTCAGGGTCCTTGGAGGCATCTCCTCCACCCTGGTTCACTCACCATGACACAAGTCATCAAGGCATCACAACACACTGGCCTCCCGGCCCTCATAATAATACAAGCAAGTCATCTAGCTCTAATGTAAGGTGGATCCAATCAACACCAACCTCAGTGTGAAACCGGAATTCACACCCGTGCCATCCCATCGGAAGCTACCCCTTACGCATGGACGCGCATATATGGTACCTTCGAGAATAGGCAATCAACCGCAATGGGACACACCTATCCCTTGGTCTTAGGGGATCATCATCACCCCGGGATCCAATCAACCATGAGCAAACCAAACTAGGAGGTGCGCCCTACTCCTAGGGAGGTCCATATCTATCTAACTGGCCAGAAGATCTAATAACAGGCTTCATACATATCTCAAGCTCATATTCAAGCATATATCATCATGAGTATGCAACAACCAATAATGCATGTATCATGAATGTAACCACTACTCCCTCGGAGTATGGTGGAGCACAAGCAAGTAGGAAACATCCCCAAGGGACCAAGAACTTACCTGGCAAAGCCGAGCTCTGCGGTTCTTTCCCTGCTCTGTGGCCTACGCCACTGACACCCGCAGTGTCACGCCCTATACAAGGCACACAATCATATATCAACATCCATACAGCCACAAAAGCACAAAGCATAATACGGTTCTCAACCGTTCAACGAAAGGACTCACAATCCTTTCCAAACCACAAGGTCATCTAGCATAAGGTTTTTCAGAGTTCAACCAATTATATACCACTCATAGACCCTCAATGGTCTAGCTTGGCCTAGCCAAAGCACTAGTGTCTTCACAAGACATCGGTAAGAGCCGACATAAAGAGCTCAAAGCTCACCACAGCCCAAGTCCCCAAGGGCTCACACATGGCTTAAACGGTTCTTCCACACACAAGGCACCGTTCCAATAGCCTTCTAAGGACATCAAAGCCATCAACCAAGGCTCTTGCATGTCAAAACAAGGCTAAGCAACTCAGCCCACCATTAAACATGCATTACATAGAGCCAAGAATCAAAGCTCACCAAACTAACAATTGAGAGCTAATCCTTCATCCACAACACATTCTAAACACATATTTCTAAAGGACCCAAAGCTAATTCTAGCTCTATCACAAGTGGGTCACTATTTACCCAAAACCCCAACTCACAAATCAAGCGGTGAATCTCGAGTTTCTTACGTCAAAGATGACAAGGAAGGCCCAAGGACGACTCCCCTAAGCACGGGTATCCACGAATCGCGGCCGTTCCTCGCCGAACTCGAGTTCTATGAACTTTCTTTGAGAAGGGATTCTTTGATTTGGGGGTTTTCAAGGAGAATTGATGAAGGATTTAGGCTCACCAAGTGTTTTCCAACAAGATTGGTGTTTAAAGGAAGTGATTTGGTGAACAAACTAAGGTTTACGAAGCTTGGGAGCCACAACAATGGTGGAAGGGCGTTCAGAGGAAGAAGAAACAACTTTTCCCCTTCAAAAACGCGAAAATGGCCTTTTATAGGCCCTCAGCCCGAGCTCCCACATTACCAGCGTGGCATTCCAGTGAAAAATAGCTTTCTGGAGCACTTACAACGCTATCAGCATGAGTCCCACGCTACCAGCGTGGCATTCCAGTGAAAAATAGCTTTCTAGAGCACTTCCCACGCTATCAGCATGAGTCCCACGCTACCAGCGTGGCATTCCAGTCGTCGCTAAATCCGTCGCTAATTCTGTCGCTAATTCCGTCACTAAAACTTTTTGCGACCGAAAATTGAAAATTTAAACTTCTTTTTCCTTTTTCTTTATATATATAGCCAAGGTTATTATATTCAACTCCCCTTTTTGGAATTTTGCCCGCAAAATTGAGAACCATACCTGTCAAGCAACTCGGGATACAGCTGCAACTGCTCCCGCTCCCGCTCCCAGGTCGCCTCCTCAGGTGTTCTCCCTTCCCATTGTACCTTGACTAAGGGAATGGTCTTGCTTCGGATGCGCTTTTCCATCCTATCCAGAATCCACATGGGTCGTGTAGGACTAGTCAGATTCTCTCTAATCTGAACGGTGTCGGGCTCTACCACGTGTGAGGGGTCCACCACATACTTCCTCAGTTGAGACACGTGGAACACATCATGCAGCCCTGCCAACTGGGGAGGTAAAGCTAGCCTATACGCCACTGGCCCTACTCTCTGAAGAATCTGATAGGGGCCAATGAACCTAGGACTCAGCTTCCTTATTCCCAAGGCCCGTCCTACACCCGTGACCGGAGACAGCCTTAGAAACACATGATCACCCTCATCAAACTGCATGGGTCTGTGTTTAAGATCATAATAGCTCTTCTGACGACTCTGAGCTTTCACCAACTTGTCTCTAATCATCTTGATCTGCTCAGAAGTCTCCTGAACCATCTCAGGTCCAAGAAGTTGTCTTTCCCCTACCTCTGTCCAACAGACTGGAGTCCTGCACCTCCGACCATACAAAGCCTCATAAGGTGCCATGCCCAAACTAGCATGAAAACTATTATTATAAGAGAACTCCACCAGAGGTAAGTATATATCCCAGCTAGTGCCCTGCTCCAAGGCACAAGCTCTCAACATATCCTCCAGAGTCTGGATGGTCCTCTCGGTCTGACCATCTGTCTGAGGATGGTAGGCTGTACTAAGCCTCAGCTGGGTCCCAAAAGCCTCTGGAAGTGCACCCCAGAACCTCGAGGTGAACTTCGGATCTCTGTCACTGACAATGCTCTCAGGGACACCATGCAACCTCATAATCTCCCTGACATACAACTGGGCCAACTTCTCCGCTGTGTAGTCAGTCCTCACAGGCAAGAAATGAGCAGACTTGGTCAGCCTATCAACAATCACCCAGATGGAATCACATCCAGCCTGAGTTCTCGGTAACCCCACTACAAAATCCATGGAAATGCCATCCCATTTCCACTCAGGGACCTGTAAAGGCTGTAACAAACCAGACAGTTTCTGATGCTCAATCTTTACCTTCTGACACACCAGACACTTAGCCACATACTTGGCTATGTCCTTCTTCATCCCTGGCCACCAGAAACTCTTCTTCAGATCTTGGTACATCTTAGTGGCGCCTGGATAGATACTGAATTGGCCCTTGTGAGCCTAAGATAGGACGACATCCACCAACTCGCCCTTAGGCACCACAATACGATCTTGGTACAACACCAAGTCGTGGTCCTCCCAGGAAATATCCTGCTGTCCAATCATGGCTCTCACAGCCTCATCTTGCTTCTGTGCTTCTCGGATCCTCCGGATCAACTCATTATCAATCCTGATCCTTCTCAACTCAAGACCACGAGCACCCTCTGTCACAGTTAGGTGCATATCTCTGAACTGCTCTACCAACTTGCGCTCAGAGATCATCATGCAGGCGACACTCACATGTTTTCTGCTCAAGGCATCAGCAACAACATTTGCCTTGCCGGGATGGTATCTCAACTCAAAATCATAGTCTTTGAGGAACTCCATCCACCGCCTCTGTCTCATATTCAGCTTTTTCTGATCAAAGAGGTATTTGAGACTCTTGTGGTCACTGAACACCACCAGCTTAGCACCATATAGATAGTGCCTCCAAATCTTTAGAGCAAACACCACAGCTGCGAGCTCTAAATCATGGGTAGGATAAGACTCCTCATGAGGCTTCAGTTGCCTGGAAGCATAGGCAACAGCCTTCTTATCCTGCATCAGCACACATCCAAGCCCCCGCTTGGAAGCATCACAGTATACCTCAAAGCTTCCCTCAGGGTCAGGAAGGGTCAACACTGGAGCTGTAGTCAACCGTTCCTTCAACTCCTGAAAGCACTGCTCGCACTCATGGGTCCAAACGAACGAAACCCCCTTCCGGGTGAGTCGAGTCAGAGGCATCACTACCTGAGAAAACCCCTGAATAAATCTCCGGTAGTATCCGGCCAAGCCAAGGAAACTCCGAACCTCAGATACATCCTTGGGTCTCTCCCAAGACATCACTGCCTCTATCTTGCTGGGATCAACTGCTACCCCAGCTGCTGAGATCACATGGCCAAGGAACTTCACCTCTGTTAGCCAAAACTCACACTTTGCCAACTTGGCATACAACTGATCATTCCTCAAGGTTTGAAGAACAATCCTGAGATGCTCAGCATGCTCCGTCTCCGTCCGGGAGTAGATCAGTATGTCATCAATAAACACCACCACAAACTGATCCAAGAAAGGTCTGAATACCCTGTTCATATAGTCCATGAACATTGCTGGGGCATTCGTCAGACCAAAGGGGATGACCTGATACTCAAAGTGACCATACCTAGACCGGAAAGCTGTCTTTGGTATGTCTGCAGGCTTGATCCGAATCTGGTGATATCCAGATCTCAGGTCGATCTTAGAGAACACCGTAGCTCCCCTCAACTGATCTAGCAGATCATCAATACGAGGCAAAGGATACTTATTCTTAATAGTAACCTTATTCAATTGCCTGTAATCAACACATAGCCTCATACTGCCATCCTTCTTCTTCACGAAGATCACCGGTGCTCCCCAAGGTGAGACACTCGGTCTGATAAACTGTTTGGATAGCAGGTCCTCCAACTGCACCTTCAGCTCTCTCAACTCCAGAGGAGCCATACGGTAAGGTGTCACAGATATCGGTCCTACACCAGGAACCAGATCAATGGAGAACTCAATCTCTCTCTCAGGTGGTAGCTGAGTAATCTCCTCAGGAAACACATCCACAAACTCACTGACACCAGGATCTGCGACAGATCAACACTGGGCTTATCTTCTGTCACAAAAGAGAAAATATAGCCCTGAGCTCCTTCCCTGATTGCCTTGCGAGCTTGCAAGATCGAAAGGAAAGAAGTGGAACTTGTACCAGCTCCATCAGAAGGCACAACAACCCTCTTCAAATAACAATCCAACATCATGCCATATTTGGCCAACCAATCCATACCCAGAATGATCTCAAGGGTAGGCATAGCTAAGCAGTACAGATCAATCATGTACTCTCTGCCATCAAACTGAAACCCCACGTCTTTGCAGCACGTGCTCACCCGACACCTCTCACTAGATGCGGTGGTAACCTCCATCGGAGGGGAAAAACTCAACATAGGCAACCTAAGTCTATCAGCAATCACATCCTGAATGAAAGAATGCATAGCTCCGGAGTTAAACAAGACTCTCACATCACATGCATCAATCAGAATAGTACCTCTGATCAAGTCTGGAGCTCTGGCTGCTTCTCTGGCATCGACTGTATACACCCGGCTTGCTGTGGGTGCTGTCATCTCAACTAGAGCAGCCTGTGCACGGCCTCCTGCCTGCGTGCACTCCTGAGAAATATGGCCTGACTGGCCACATCTGAAACAGATAATTTGTCCTGAAGGGCACGATCCCCAGTGCTCCCTCCCACAAACTGGACACTTCGGAGGTTGTCTCCTCCGAGCTGAGCCACTCTGGCTAGAGCCACTCTTGAATCTATCAGAAAAGGTAGAGACTCTCAAATCTCTGCCCTTACCCTTACCGGGTGGGCCAGAACTGCTGGTCTTCCTCCCCTCCTGCCTGACTGAGGGAGAAGACTGACTGCCTCGGTGTTTGCGAAGCATATCCTCAACTTGGCGGCACTGCCTCACCAAGCTATCCATGTCTCGAGATCCACTACCGGCAACCCGCTCCTCTATGCTCTCCCTAAGTCCCCTCTGGAACTTAGCAGCAAGGATATCGGCATCAGGTAAAGACCTCCTGAAGTGAGCATATTTGGCCAGCTCATTAAACTTGGCCAAGTACTCATCCACAGTCAAGTTCCCCTGAACAAGACCATCAAACTCTGCCTGCTTCTGCTCTCTAGCATCCCTGGGAAAGTATCTATCCAGGAAGCAAGCCTCAAACATCTGCCAGGTGATAACATCTCCCCGGCCTCTCAACAACTGATGTGTGGTAGTCCACCACTCATGGGCATCGCCCTGAAGCATATAGGTCGCATACAGCAACCTCTGGTGATCAGGACACTCCATCACCGTGAATATCTTCTCCAAAGCTTGCATCCATCTTGCTGCAGCAACAGGGTCATAACCACCAAGAAAAACTGGAGGGTCATGCTTTCTGAAAGCAACAAGCATCTTCCCTCTGGCCGCAACATCATCAACAGCCTCAGTGTGGGACACCTAGTCCCCTCTGATATGGCTACCACTAGCCTGATGACGGCTACCGTCACCCTCATGTGTAGGAGGTGTAGAGGATGCTTTGTCACCTCCTCTCAGATTCCTCATCTCATCCATCATCTCCTGATTAGCCTTCATCAAGGCCTCATTCATCTCTCGGTTAGCAGCCATCTCATGCTGCATCGCCTCCTGCATCTGCCTATTTGCAGCTAGCTCTTGCTGCATGGCCGCCAACGCAGCCGCCACTGGATCGGGCTGAGCATTTGTCGCCCCACTGTTGTTTCTGGATCTCGTCATGACACTACACATGCACACCAAACAGTGAGTTGATCAGGCCCACAACTAGTGTCCACACATGCAATAGTCATGTTAATCTCAAACAACAGTCAAAAGTAACACACAACTTCCATACATAACGCTTCCATCAAGAAACCGCTCTGATACCATAAAATGTAACACCCCTTGTGCACCCGGTGTATTAACATTATCATTTATATCAGATTAGCGCTTAATCACGTTAATTAAAAACTTTGCGGAAGCATAAATCAAAACCATATTTCTTGATTACATTATGTATGGAATATAACCGCCTCATCTCAAAGCAACACAAGCCCCTGCTGATCCCGATCGCATAAACATAACTATAGGCAGATAACATAAACATCTCAAAGATATAAATAGGAGGAACCTCATTACATAACATAAACTGGTTATGTATATATATACATCATCTGACACTCGAAGTGTCTATACAAAAGAATAAGCATCCGAGTGCTTTTGATCTCTAAGATCCTTCCTCACACGAGGGCATATACGACATATACATATCAAAAGACGACATGTGTGCACCACACATCTTCCCTCTACAG
This sequence comes from Glycine tomentella, assembly GCA_007407185.1. Lineage (NCBI taxonomy): Eukaryota > Viridiplantae > Streptophyta > Magnoliopsida > Fabales > Fabaceae > Glycine > Glycine tomentella. The sequence goes on along the minus strand of PYAF01006185.1, from coordinate 763 downwards.
GGGTACAAAACAACAAAAGTTGAGCCGAGCTCCAAGCTCTCCACTGCTGTCTCACAGCCAAGCAAGCACTGTCTCTACTGGGGCCTCCCGCCCTGAGACCGCTCCTCTCTACCAGAAGCATCACCTGAAAGAACATAAGCCCCACACGGGGTGAGATAAACATCTCAATAAGCTCAGGGTCCTTGGAGGCATCTCCTCCACCCTAGCTCACTCACCATGACACAAGTCATCAAGGCATCACAACACACTGGCCTCCCGGCCCTCATAATAATACAAGCAAGTCATCTAGCTCTAATGTAAGGTGGATCCAATCAACACCAACCTCAGTGTGAAATCGGAATTCACACCCGTGTCATCCCATCGGGAGCTACCCCTTACGCATGGACGCGCGTATATGGTACCTCCGAGAATAGGCAATCAACCGCAACGGGACATCTCTTGGTCTTAGGGGATCATCATCACCCCGGGATCCAATCAACCATGAGCAAACCAAACTAGGAGGTGCGCTCTACTCCTAGGGAGGTCCATATCTATCTAACTGGCCAGAAGATCTAATAACAGGCTTCATACATATCTCAAGCACAGATACAAGCATATATCATCATGAGTATGCAACAACCAATAATGCATGTATCATGAATGTAACCACTACTCCCTCGGAGTATGGTGGAGCACAAGCAAGTGGGAAACATCCCCAAGGGACCAAGAACTTACCTGGCAAAGCCGAGCTCTGCGGTTCTTTCCCTGCTCTGTGGCCTACGCC
>PYAF01006184.1:175196-190340 GCA_007407185.1 Glycine tomentella | reverse complement strand
GTTTAATTTCCTTACTTAATTCAATATAAATCATCCAACAAACTCTTGCGTATTCTACTGTTCTTGTTTAATCACAACTTTTATAATTATTGTAAATCTTTCCAATCCCTGTGGAGACGATACTTTACTTACCCCTTTTATTACTTGTTAAACGATCGGTGCACTTGCCGTAAAACGCATTCGCGTAATCGCGCAACAACTAAGAATAAAAAACACTATGTAATGAAGAACATAGTGATCATCCAGTGATATATAAAAGGTTCTTAAAACAGTTTTTCAAACAAGCACTTGGTGTAAAGTGATGTTAGAAAATGTAATAAGAATACTTGATAAAAAAATATGGAGAGAAGTAGAAATACTTGGTTTATACTGATTCACTCAACCTAAGTTACGTTCAATTCTTCTTTACTCACTAGTAAAGGATTCCACTAATCAAGAATTGATAACAAAAAAGTATTCTAACTTGCCACTCCTGGCTTTACAAGTATTTTTAACACCACTTATGGTACCTTCTTAGACTCCTCCTGAATCTAAGAACCCAAGTATTTTTTAAATACCAAGCCACTCCTGAATTTCACAAACAAATGTTTGATTGAATACAAGTATTCTTAACACTCAAAGAGTGAATATACAATTAAGCACATATACAAACTACTTTGCTTTGCAAAGAATAATAAAAGTGTAGAACGTGTAGTGTTTACAACAGAGTTTCACTTTCTCAATATTTCTTGTGCTCGTTATTTTTATTTTCATGTCTTTTTTCAGTTGCTTCATTGAGGGGGACATCCATTTATAGACTCAAGTGAAGTATCTATTGTGGGATCTGTGTCGTTATCTTGAAAGGATTGTTGTCTCACATAGAGGAATTGGTTGACGTGTGAAGCTCTTAATGGCGATGATTTTATTCAAATTACAGACAGTGCCATGTGATTTTTGACCTTTGTGAAAGCGACCTTCTAGGGGATATTCCACAGAGGTCTTCTGGTCTCTTCTATGTTGTCCTTTTCTTGAATTCAAATTTTAGTTATTCAAATGGAATTTGAATAAAATAGTCTATGTACATTCCCTTTTTTGTGATACTGTTATGCACATGAGTGAACGCTCATTGAATATAGCATGCTAGATGCTAGGTAAAATAAAGCATATTTTCTATAGTTATAGATGATATTCCTTTAACAAAATACTCATGTCCACTTATCAAAAACTCATTAGAATATCAATAATTTATACTTATGTTATACATCAAAATCTAAGGTGGATGAGATGCATGGTCGTATAGACCTAACATTTTTTGATAATTGATGCATGTTTAGCTTATATTTAAAAACATATAAAGAAGACTTAAGTTGTAAAAGGAAAAAAAATGTTTTAACTAAATGAAAGCCCTTTTGTGTGTGTGAAACAAAAGCAAAATAATTTAAAAAAAGTGTAAATAGGTTAGAAGAGTGGTAAGGTCCATTTAATCTTGAATTTAATCTTTGTTAAGTCAAAAGTTAATTTATAACTTAAGACAAATCAAAACTCCTAAGTATTTTGATTACCTGTAAATAAATACAAATGGTAAAAACAATGTCTAATGCATCTTTTGATCATAGTATGCTATTGTGTGTTTGATATTCCAGACGACAACAAGCATATTTGATAAGGCATTAAGAGAAGCATTTAAGAAGATCATTTATTTCTTTATGTTTGAGATTCTATTTGTAGAGACATTCTCCTAGGATTTGACAAAGTCCTACAAAGAATAAATGAAGTGCAAGATCTAAAAGTTTTGATCATCACCAAAAGGCACACTTTATTGTGTAAACCTACTCTAACAAATGTGAAGTGACTTTCTGCTGAAGTACTCAACATGATAACCTATAAGAATGGACTCTTTACATGAAGAAGGGGAAGTGCATTTAATGCAAGCATTAAATTCTCCCAATGAAAATTTTCATCAAATGAAGATCAAGTGAAGAATCCAACCTTTAAGAGACAACGAACACTTGAAGATCAAGACTATAAATACCATAAGCTTTGAAGAAGAAGACACAATACAACACCCATTCATTCTTTATGTAAAAAAATTTCTATCTATTATTGTGAAGTTCAAAATCTCTCAAAACACCTTGAACATATTGAAAGAAAAGATTAAAGAATTATGCAGATTCAAACAACAAATCAAATCTTTGTTTTTTTTAGAGCCAGCAGTGGCTTAATACCGAGTTTTTGTGAAGCTTGGTGTAGAGCTTGATTGTGTAAGAGCCAGAAGTGACAGTGAACAATGTGTGTAATTTGTGTGAAGTTAGTGGAACTTGGATGTTTGCCAAGAACTAGATGCAATCTCAGTGGTAGAGACGAACAAGTATAAAACTTCTTATCTCTGATCTTTCTTGCTTTCCTTTAAAGTTTTAAACTGACAAAAGGATGTGAATTTGTTTTTATTCTTAATGGCATTCCAAGCACCTGGATCATTGGATTGAATAAAGATCTGCATACGATTTTTCCAAAAACTAAAATGTTCACCCTCAAACATCGGTGGATGATTGAGAGAAGCTCCCTCTCTAAAAGTTATTTGAGTAGTATTCATTTTCTTTGATAAGAAAGTGATCTTGAATAACTTTCAAGAACCAGCTCTTGATACAAATTGAAAATACAATGAACACTCCTCAAATAAACCAAGAGGGGGGTGAATTGGTTTAAAACAGGTATTTAAAAAATTACTTGAAACTATTTGCGGAATTTGAAATTTGGATCGTATCACTTAAAACCTTTTTCAAACCATAACTTTCCTTTCAACCAAGATCAACCTTGTTTTGTTTTGTTGATTATATCTTGATTATCCAAATACAAGCAATGAGAGATATACAGAATTAGAATAAGAGACTCAGCAATTTATATTGGTTCACCTCACAAACTTGGAGGCTACATCCAGTGTCTTCCAATCAACACTAGGTCAGAGTTTTCACTAAATCAAAATATTCTTTACAAACAATTTACAAGTGATTATTTTTATTAACCCTAGATAAAGAATCTGAATTCTAAAACCCTATTAGAAGACAAATCACTAACACTCTGAGAACCCTACTCAGATCTTTCACCTAGAGAACCCTACTCTAAAAAGCTTAACAGAATCAAATTGATTTATCATAAACAAATACAAATATCGCAAACTCTTAGAAAGAAAGATTCAAGATAGACACAACCTGTGATCCTTTATGTATGAATGAATGAAATGAATTGAGATTACCACACATTCCATGTTGTATGAATTCTAATGCTCATAATCAATATCTTGAAAACTTCTTTTCTCTAACACATCTTCATAGAAAAACTCAGAAATCTTGATCTTCACAAGATGTGTTTTTCACTTAGAAATCAGTTTCTTGAACTCTTAGAAAGCTTAGTGTCTTTTGGGTAAGTCACTCATTTGTATTGAATAATTTGTTCAATGTCTATTTATAGAAAATAAACTCACCAAGATTTTTATAAAACTGATTTAACTGACAATAATTGATTAATCCGTTGGTGTAATCGATTATTTTTCCATATGTAATCGATTAAATTGTTCCTTAGCTTTCTGAAAAATGTTTATGAACAAAATAACCGATTATTACGCAATGTAATCGATTAAAGCAGCAAAGCACAATTTTCTAATAGGCTTGTGTAATCGATTATGATTCATGATAATCGATTAAAGCAGTAATGCACAGTTTTCAAATTTAGCCTGTGTAATCGATTACGATTCATGGTAATCGATTAAAGAAGTAATGCATAGTTTTCTAATAAGCCTGTGTAATCGATTACAATTCACGGTAATCGATTAAAGTGTTCTTCATGGCTTTTCCAAATATAGAACAAAAGCATTTAATCGATTAAAACACTGTGTAATCAATTAAAATAGTAAGTGTTCATTTTTCCAAAAACTTAACAATGAGAAATTAGATTCTTTTGAAATCATTTAATAGTTTTCTTATTTTAATGAAACTATGAATGCATGTTTATATGAAATGCAAATTGTAACACCCTGAAATTTCAATAACTGCAAATATATATTGTATGAATTATTCTTGTGCAACTCTTGATGTGAGTGTTAGGTTATGTGAGATTTGATTGGTCTATATTTAAATTATTTGGGTGAAATATTAATTAGATATATTACAAAAATGTTTGAAGAGAAATGACCATATTACCCTTCCTTTGAAGCAGAAATTACGAAATGCCCTTGAGGTGAAAATGACGATAATGCCTTTGGATATTTTTGGTTAGATATTTTAAAGTAGAAGTTACAAAAATACACTTGAGCTAGAATTACACAAATACCCTTGGATATTTTGAAAATTACAATCATACCCCAAGGATGAATGACAAATTACCATAGTACCCTTGAGGTAAAAATTACCAAGACACCCTTTAATATTTTGTGAAAGCTTGATGAAATTACAAAGTGCCCTTGGATGGCAAATTACCAAAATACTTTGTGACAAGTAGCCTCAAAATAGGATTTCTATGAATTTCATACGGTAATAACTTTGAAATTTTATTCAGGAGAATTCAAGCATCAGAAAAATATGGAAAAATGATAAATAGAATCTGTGGAATTTTCTCTTAATTGTAGGATGAATTGACTTATTCAATAAGATGGTTTAATAATTTTGATGGTTAGAAGCAAAATGGACCAATCAGAATTAAGATAAGAGCAGTCTTGTATGTAAGGCCTATGTAGCACTCTGTATAGACTACTTGTGAGCAATTTATACTGTAATTGAAGTCAGTTTCTAGAAAAATCTAGAGTTCTATTATTTAATATTATCTTTTAGGTAGAAGAGTTCAAATTGAACTTTACTTTCTCTGAAGGAATGTCATATGTGAAGTCATGTCGGAATTGAATTCTTCTTCTTCATGAAAGGTGACATATGGACATAAGGAGAACCACACGATTTTCTTCTCTTTAAGGAAATGAAAACATGATAAGTAGAAAAATATCTTAAGATTCATAAATTAAAATGATAAGATACAATCGTGAAGGCTTAAGAAATACCTAGCCACTTGTAAGCCACCATTGATCAAGGAATAAGAAGTCATCATAACCTTGAAATACATGTGTACAAGTATGGCATGAAGAGAAGAAAAATCTTCTCTTATTTCTCCTTGATGGCCATGTGAAATAGGTAGAATAATGAAGAAGATTCATGAACTTGCCAAGTGGAGGGACACTTGGAAGAAAGTCATCATGGCTTAGAAGATTTTTATAAAGGATAGAAGATATTTAGGAAAACCATTATGAACTTAGTTAGAAATGGAATAAGATGAAACTAAGTTCTAATGAAACCAAATGGGAGTAACTAGCTAGAAAGGGTAGAAATGTCCTTGAATATTTTATTATTTTTCAAACTCTATATAAAGGGAGGAAGGCCTTAAGTGCAAGTCACATTCAAGACTCCATTCTTCCACCTATTCCACGTGAAACCTCTCCTTCATTTCACTTTCATCCTTTCATTTTCAAAGCATAAAGAGACTCCACTTCCTTGAAGAATCATATGTAGAAGCTAGTACCATTAGGAAGAGATAGACAAGTTTCATAAGAGGTTATAAGGTATGTATGGGGAAGTTTTATGATAAAGATAGTTTAAGTGTTACTTGTGTTTTAATAAATGCTTGAAGTTCTATGTAGTATGACTTGTATCTGAGAAATTGTTGGACTTGAGTTATAGTTACATGATTGAGTGTTTGAATGAAGTTATGCGTTGTTGAGTGTTTCTATAAATCTCTGTACATGAATGATATGTTAAGTTTATGTACATGAGTATCAAGCTAAGTTCTGTACTTGATTTATGTTGAATTTCTGAGTAAGATATATGAGACAGTGATTGAAGACTGATGTTGAAAATAAATATGAGTTGATAAAATGGAAAGAGTTATGCATTAAGTGAATCAGATTCATGTGTCTCATGTGCAAAAGAGTTGCCTCAGAGAGGAGGTGTGTCAAATAGCTGCAGGAACTGAGTTCGAGTGTTCAGACAAAAGAAGTCTAAGTTGGGGGTGAATAGGTCCCTTGCTAAAGGCGCATACACTGAAGGCTTGCTCAATGCCAAGCTCACCCAGGTCACCTCACCTCCTTCATCAATTGGCTATTAGGTTAAATGGTTATGATTTAGTCACCATATTTGATATGCGAATGGGAGATATTAAGGAATGGTATCAAAAAAATCTTGTTCTGAGACTTCTCATTCCCACTTTGAGGAAACTCTTTGTCTATCCTATGAAAACAAATCAATAGAATATTTATATCAGCATAAGAAGAGGTGTAAAATCATATGCTTCTGCTCAAATTGTCTTTAGTGGGAAGGCTCAACCTGGTTTAACAACAACTGATGTCAATGTTGATGAGGTAATTATTATTATTTTTATTTACATTCACATTCATGTAACATCCTCAAAATTATATTTTAAGTTTATATTTATGATTAAATTATGGAAGTATGATAATAGTTGGATACAAGAAGAATAGGATAAATTTTATTTGAACATAAGTTACCCAAACTTGAATCCATCAAAAGTGCATGAATGTTCCTAAGCCTTCAGCAACGTAAATATTCTTAGAATATTTGAGTCAAGGTAAAGTCAATGAGTAAATAGAATGAGACAAGCTGAGTCCAAGTTTCTTGAATAATCTTTTAGGGATATCCAGGTGGCATTAGGGGGAACAAATAAACAAAATCAAGCTTTAAGCAGCCTTCCACGTGCACATGCCATTAATGAAGGGAATATTGGTAATGATGATTAGATATGGAAAATCTAACTACTACTGGTCTCTTGCACCATGCTTTTCTATTTCCCTTAACCGTGACTTTTTTTCTACCACTTCAATCATCAGCCACTTTCTTCTTTTAAGACATTACTCCTTAGAGAAATTTCGCAAGGAAGACGACCTTTGCTCCATTTCTCTTTAAGAATCATAACTCACTTGAGGTAGGCTAGGCTTCAATCTCTAGTTAAGAAATTATTTGGACTAACTTACATGTTTAAATGTACAGATTTATGGTTATTATTTAGGCTGAAATTTCATGTCACTTGAAGGTATTTTATGATGTGAAAATGTTGATTTAAACCATAGGATAGATGATGATTTATAATCTGAAGTATTAGTAATGTTTGGAAGTACATTTGATGATCTTTGGAGGTGATTTTGATGATATTCGGGTTTTTTTTATTATTTTGAACTGCAACCCGACCACAACCCGGAACCCGGACTTAACCATTCAGCTATATGAACCCAGAACCCGGACATAACTTTCAGCTACATGAACCCGGAACCCGGACATAACCATTCAGCTGCATGAACCCTGAACCCGAATATAACCATTCAGCTACATAACCATTCAGCTATATGAACCAGGAACCCGTACATAACCATTTAGCCATATAACCATTCAACTATATGAACCCGGAACCCAGACATAACCATTCATCCATATAACCATTCAACTATATGAATCCGGACATAACCATTCAGTTAAATGAACCCAGCCATAATCATCCAAGCTATAACACCCCCGGCTAAAAAAAAAAACTTAAATTTAAATTAAAGATATATTATGGTTTATTAGTTAGATTACTAATATGATTTTTCTGTAGCATGAAGATAATCAATTATCATGCCTGAGTTGGTATGGTTTAATTTGTATAAGGTATGGTAGTCTAACCGTATTTTCGGTACATATGACGTTATGATGGAATTTGATGTAATGATATGTTGAATTATGTTTCCAAGTCCAGTACAAGATTTGTGAAATAGTATTTGATACTACATACAGTACGATATGTAGTGACCCGGTGCAGATACATGGAATAAATCATGCATATTTGCGAAAGACGATCGCAGCGTCTACATCCAGTACGAGGTGTAGCTATATACAGCATGATATGTAGAGGCCATGTGCACCCTAGGAAAATTCATTTCATGCATTCATATAGTTGCATAATTCTTGTATGGATTTATTTGGTTATATTGAGGATTTACTAACGTACTAACGTTTTTGGTGGTTTAGATTTTGCCAACTGAGAAATTTTATTTCTTACTAGATTTGTTCCATGTTTCATTTTAGATGGCATCAATCATCTTGTTCCTTGATGCACTGGACATAGCATGGTATATAGATGAGGACATAAATTGTTATGTTGTAACTATGCAATCCGTCCTACGTGCACACATCTATTTCGGAGTTCACTTTCTGTCTCTGTCTTTAGTGAGGAGTTTAATCCACATGACCCCTTCTTACAATTTGCTCCTGTGTATCCCAACCCGACCACAGATCCCATCATCGTGATTAGTGAAAAGGATAGAACTGGAGAAAATGTTTGAAAAAGGGATATGAGTGGTGGATTTTGTAAATAAATAAAAGTATTTGGAGTACTCTGATGTTGACGATGTAATAGAGAAGGAAGATGTAATGAAATATAATATATGTGTGTGTGTGTGTGTGTGTATGTATGTATATTACGTTTTTACTTACCTCAAATATGTTTTAGAATTTATGCTAGGATTCGTTCAGTAAAAATAAAATAGTAATTATTATTCTTTAAAAATTTAACCCAACTAAAAATATAATATCTAGAATAATTTAAGGTCATTACAATTCACATTCTGCTGTAACACTCATAATTTTGAACAACTAAAAATGTGATTTTTTTGTCAGCTATAATTATGCAAATGTGATTTACTAGCCTTTTTTGTATATGGTTATACTCATGGATGATATAACTTAGGAACATGGAATTTTTACTAGTTGGTGATTGTTGAATATAATGGGAGTTGCAAGAAGAATCAAAGCAAGAATGAAGAAGAAGCTTGATGTTTACCTAAAGATATTTTTGCTTTTTACATGCCCAATCAAGTATGAAAGCATTTATAATTTGTTTAAGTTTGATTCAAGTACATTGTTTTGTGATCCTTGCACTGCAATTTGCATGTCTCATTTAACTTGCATACATAGGTGCAATAAAACATGAAAGTTGCTAAATGATTTCAAAAGAAATTAAATTCTCATGGTTAAATTTTTGGAAAAATGAAAACTTACTGTTTTAATCGATTACACAGTGTTTTAATCGATTAAATGCTTTTGTTCTAAATTTGGAAAAGCCATGAAGAACACTTTAATCGATTACAAGCTTAGATTAATCGATTACATATTGCATTTTGAAAAATCATGCATTACTGCTTTAATCGATTACCATAAATCATAATCAATTACACAGGCTTATTAGAAAACTATGATTTATTGCTTTAATCGATTACATTGCGTAATAATCGATTATTCGTTCATAAACATTTTCCAGAAAACTAACAATTTAATCGATTATTTAGTAGTTTTAATCAATTACATATGGCAAAATAATTGATTACACTAGTGGATTAATCGATTATTGTTAGTTAAATCGGTTTTATATAAGCTTTGTGAGTCTGTTTTCTATAAATACATATTGAACGAATCATTCTAATATACATGAGTGACTTACCCAAAAGACACTAAGCTTTCTAAGAGCTCAAGAGACTGGTTTCTAAGTGAAAAACACATCTTATGAAGATCAAGATTTCTGAGTTATTTTGTGAAGATGTGTTAAAGAAAAGAAGTTTTCAAGATATTGATTCTGAGCATTAGATTTCATACAACTTGGAATGTGTGGTAATCTCAATTTATTTTCATTCATTCATACATGAAGGATCATAGGTTGTGTTTATCTTGAATCTTTCTTTTTAAGATTTTGTGATATTTGTATTCATTTGTGATAAATCAATTTGATTCTGTCAAGCTTTCTGCAGTAGGGTTCTTTAGGTGAAAGATCTGAGTAGGGTTCTCAGAGTGTTAGTGATTTGTCTTCTAATAGGGTTTTAGAATTCAGATTCTTTATCTAGTGTTGATAAAAATAATCACTTGTAAATTGCTTGTAAAGAATATTTTGATTTAGTGAAAACTCTGACTAGTGTTGATTGGAAGACACTGGATGTAGCCTCCAAGTTTGTGAGGTGAACCAGTATAAATTGATGAGTCTCTTATTCTAATTCTGAATATCTCTCATTGCTTGTGTTTGGGTAATCAAGATATAATCAACAAAACAAAGTTTCTATCATTACTTGCACAACAAGGTTATTGGTTGAAAGAAAAGTTCTAGTTTGAAAAAGGTTTTAAGTGATATGATCCAAATTTCAAATTCCGCAAATTGTTTTAAGAAAACTTTTAAATACATGTTTTAAATCAATTCACCCCCTCTTGATTTATTTGAAGAGTGTTCATTATGTTTCAGTGATAACTTGGTGACTTGAAAATTAAATAGTACATGTTTAAATTGGGGATATTTATTTTATGTGAGTGGAGATTTTTATGTAATTTTGTAATAAAAAAAATACTTCTACAATTATTTATCATATACAAATTTTAAAAAAAAAAAATTTCTTTATCTAAACACAAAATTTTGAAAATGAAAATTTAATTTCTTTATCCTAACACATAATTTTAAAAATGAAAAAATTTCAATTAAAACATTAAAAATTGTTAGAAAGAATTTTAAATTGTCTCATCTATTGTAAAAAAAAAAAAAAAAATGTCTTATGTATTGTAAAAGAAAAAATTTTAAATTTTCTCATCCATTATAAAAGAAAATTTTTGGTATGAAGCAGTTAAACTTTTTCTCATTCACCCACTACGAAATAACTTACTCACTTCAAAGACAATTCTTGTGGGAATTCATTAATAATTCTCTCATCGCTCCACCGCCCCAAGTATCGCACCGCCGTACTAGAGCTTGAAAGTCCGATTGCTTTTGAGTTAAGATCACATTAATTTTAAAATAAATAATTTAAAATATGAATAACTTTGAAATGACAACAGTATTTCCTTTTAAAATCCCTAACCTTTGTCTCATTCTTAGCCGTTGTTTATGCGCAACTTGTGCTCCAACGAGGATGGATATCAAACTTCCCGTAAAATTCATCAATTAATCTATGGAGTTAAATCTTTTTACCTTTAGCAACTTGTTTAAGATTTTATGGCCTCTGTCGGCTAATACGTTCGTTGTAGGCCATATCTAGCATGCGTTGCCCTATCATCTGGCGATTCTTATTTTTTAAGATTTTTATTTACTTAAATAGATTTTTATTTATAATTTAATATTTTTTTATTTTGTTCCTGTAATTTTTTTATTTGTTTTAATACTTCTAAAATATAATTGTTTTATTTTTCGTTCTTAAAATATTTTATATAATACTTTAAACAGTAAAAAAAATACTATCTAAAATACTTTAAAAATAAAAAATAAAACAATTATATTGCATAAAGACTAAAATAATTTTTTTAAGGAACAAAAATTCAAAAAATACTAAATTACAGTAACAAAAATATTTTTAAACATTTTTTTATTTGGTCCTGTCTAATGCCCTATAATTGTTCTTACCTTGGCAGTCTTAATTGCTATTGTCCCACAAAATTAAAGAAAAAAATGTTTCCAGTTAAGCTTTGAACTTTACATAGGCACAATCTTTCATTTTAAACGCGCAAGTTGAAAGTACAGCTGATCAATGTGGGTTTACTTTAAATTCTCCGAATCTAGTCAATGCATATTCTATCTGATGGTTGAGGTTCTTGGAATGAACACGATTGATTTGAGAACGTGCACGTCCTCTTTGATTTATTTGTCATGCGATGAGATTCTGGATGTTCTATAACTCTAAGTCAGAGCTACTAATGTGTATTTTTCGTTAGTTCAAGAAATTAAATTTTATAAATGAAGGAAATTGAATGCATTTTCTCGTTAAATAAATTATTTTTTATATATAAACACAATATAATTTTTATATTATTATATTAATCTTACATGTTATACATCTTATATTTGTTTAAGATCTATATTTTTGTTAACTTAAAAAATTGAGTTGTATTTTTTACATCTCACAATAGTATAATTAAAATATAAACACAAAATTAATATTTTTTTAATATTATATTACCTATTACGTCTATTTGTTTTTTTTTTTTTTTATTTCTCCGTGTAGACATTAGTGAATATCTACCAAAGATTTTCCTAAGAAAATATTTGAGCGCTCTTTTCAGTCAAAATCCTGTTGTGTTTACCATCTCAATTTCAAAAGCATCCGTATAATCATTTGTTGTTTGACAATCGACATGATCAATCACTTTTAAAAATATCAATATACTCTCGCACTATTTCTGTCTGTGAGTTGGTGAAGCAGAGAACAAATGAAAATAAAAATAGAACTTCCGCATATAACATTGATTTTACAGATCATTGGATATTTGCTTTTGCTCAAAATAATATATATTTATTAAGTTAAAATATATTTTTCATTCTTATAAATATTAAAAAAAATTAAACTCTTTATGCAAAAATTTAATATATTTTTTTATCCTCGTAAAATTGAAATAATTATTTTTTTTGCACAAAGCTAAACTTGGATACACCCAAGCCTGCGAAGGATTTTTTTAAAATTTAAATTATAGGTTAAAGTATATTTTTCATCCCTATAAATATTGATATGTTCGAAATCCATCCCTACAAAATTTTGAGTAGTTTTTCGTTCTCGTAAAATTGAAATGTGTTGTTTTTTTGTCGAAGCTAGGTTATAACGCCCCGTATGCATCCCGTTCATTAACATTCAATTATGGTCGTTAAGCGTAGCAATTAATCAAAGCTAATAAATTCGAAAGCAAATAACAAAATGACGTCATCATACGTCAATAACAATACCATATTTACATTATGTATGGGAAACTCTCATAATATACAACTAGAGGACCGATTCAGCAATATACATATATCTCAGTAATGACTATACAAAACCAGAAGGTATCTCATACCCTGTCCTCTCAACATACATCAATATCTCTCAAGATATACAAATGTATACAACAAAATGTGTATCAACTGTGCATCTTCCCTCTCAAGGGTACAATATTACAGGCATAATCAAAACATTGAGCCAACAAGCTCTCAAAATAATATGCCTAGGGTTCACACAGAACCAAGTCCCTACTCGAGCCTTTTGCCCTGGGATCCATCAACTGCTCGCTGAGCATCACCTGCAAAACATAATCCCCACACACGGGGTGAGATAAAAATCTTAGTAAACTCAAGGTTCTTGGAGGTCTCTCCTCCCCCTAGTTCACTTTCATGACATATAACATCAAAATTGACATCACACCATCTAGCCATCATCATGGCTCTCATCAAATACATCACATGCATATCAACAACACACGTGTCATTCCGTTGGACACTACCAACATCAGGAATGCAACACCGATATAGTATATATATATATATATATATCTCATTGCCTGAAGAAGATCAATTGCGACGGTACATTCTCTCAGGACTTTACTCATACATATATAACATTACCTAAGGAAGATCATCCGCGGCGGGTACATTCTCTCAGGAATTATTCACAATAGAATATATAGATAACATAATATCTAATTCACACATATATGCTATTCCAAGAGAAGATCATCCGCGACGGGTACGTTCTCTCAGACATACAACATATATAACATTGCTTGAAGAAGATCATCCACTGAAGGACACATTTCCTCAAGACTTTATGTCAATACCTGAGAAAGATCATCCACTGAAGGGTAAATTTCCTCAGGACATCCCACATCATTGCCTGAGAAAGGTCATCCACTTAAGGGCACATTCCCTCAGGGCTTATATCAATGTCTGAGTATAATACCCCAGAGTTCTGGCGCGGGGTGCCGCGCGGATAGCGCCAGAAGTCATGCTGAGAAAACCATGTCTGGTGTGTGGCGTGATCAACACCAGAGTTGGCGCAATCAGCGCCAGACTCACTGGAATATGACGCCAAGGGCGCCAGGGTGGCACAAATGGCGCCACAGCCCCTGGAAGTTTGCGCTGATGGCGCGAGAATGGTGCGGTTGGCGCCACGGCCACCGCCATTGTGGCGCGGTTAGCGCCAGAGCTAGCGCGGATCACGCCAGACCTCTGGCAGGCCCAGTATAAAAGGGGAAATCGCGTTTTCTGAAGAAAAAAACCTTCTCTTCTTCTTCCCCAGCGCCCTTTCTGCCATTGATGAGCTTCCCAAGCTCCCTTGACCTTGTTTCTTCACCCAAACCACTTCCTAAACCCATTAAACCTCTTAGAAATCATTGATGAGCTAGAATCCTTCCTCCATATTCCTTGAGATTCCAGAGAAGTTCCTTCTCCCAAAGGAAGCTGAAGAGAACTCGAGTTTGGGCAAGGAGCAGCGGCTTCCACGGACACCCAGGCTAAAGGAAGAGGTCCGAAAGCATTCCTCATGAGTTTTGAGGGCTTGACACTACGGGTGTCAGTGACGCAGACCATCGCTCAAGGAGTGGAGCTGCAGAGCACGGCTTTGTCAGGTAAGCTCATCGTTCTTGGGGATGTTCCCTTGCTCTTGTTTCACCACCCGAGTGGGTGATGGATTGTTATGCCATGAAATTGATATTGTATGATATATATTGTGTACTGCTAAAAGAATGGCCACTGTGGCTGGTTGTTGATTAATTATGGCTAAACACCGTGCTGGTGTATGATGTGATCATATGAGAATGCATTGATGATAGACACTGAGATAGTGTTGTGAGAATGGTACACCTGTTGGTACAGGTGTGATTGGCCTTGGGCCTTTTGATGAATGTTGCGAAAACGGCAAGTGTACCGCTCGTTTCAAGTAATAAAGTAGGTAAGTAGAGTATCGTATCCACAGAGATTGATATTGATTTCACAATAATTTGCGATCTAAGCAATTGGAAGGAAAAAGAATGATTTTTGAAAGAATTTTTGTTGTGTTGAATGATTAAGTAAATGCAGAATTTAAAGAGAATTAAAATTGCAAGTAAAGTGAGTTGTAACCAATAGGTGAAATAATTATGATTAGGACGCAATCCCCTTTGATCCCTGCCTCCTTCACTTAACTGGTTATCAAAGTTGATTGCTTCTGATTACTCAGAGAATAAATCTTTTCTAATTTAGCTAATCCCTAATCCCTTAGTGAATTAACCCTTTAACCTGAATCAAAAACCTAATTCCTTAGTGAATTCTATCAAGTTAAGCATTTAAAAGAATATATTATAAAGTTCTGCAACCACGCATCCCTATCCCTAG
>PYAF01006184.1:141532-154802 GCA_007407185.1 Glycine tomentella | reverse complement strand
ATAAGAACATTCAACAACAAATACAACACAAATATCAACAATAACCAAGCTTATAGTTCAAGAAAGATATCACCTCTCATTCCTCAGTGAATTCAATAAAATGAATGATCTAACCAGACTGAGAATGTATGCAAATGATCTTTCTTGATGACTTCTTTAATCAGAAAGCTTGAACAAAACTTTGCATCATGTAGACAATAACTTCATAACATGACAAACCCCATGATTCTTAGAATCTTTTTGATTTTCTAATCTCCCTCTTCCTTTGTGTATTATGAACTCTTGAAGGTGATTTTCTAAGTGCTTGTACGAAAACTTCACAAAGTATCTCTTTCCTTTTTTTTTAAACACAGTGCAAGCTATTTTATTTATAAAAAAATAGACTTAACTAACTATAATCGATTATTTCGACAATGTAATCGACTATTTTAACCAGATAATCGATTAAAGTGTTTATCAGGATTATGGAAAAATGTCAAGAACAAAATAATCGATTAAGTCATCTTGTAATCGATTATTTCAGATGACCTGTGTTTCCTGATACACATAGATAATAGATTAATTTCTCAAATAATCGATTATCACAAACAATGTAAAAAACTCATTAATGTATATTTAATCGATTACAATAATCTGGTAATCGATTAAACCAGATAAAATGCATTTGTGAATTATGCAGTGACTCAGATAATCGATTATTCCGTGATGTAATCGATTATCACAGAGCACGACTGATTCTGTGTTAGACTTATTTAATCGATTAGAATCAATGGTAATTGATTAAAATGTTCATAAGGCAATATGCAGACCAGTTCACATGCATTTAATCAATTATATCATATAGGTAATCGATTAAAATAGTGAAAAATAGTTTTTCTAAGAATCTAATTGCCTTTATGACTTAACATCTAAATGTTTATTACCATATGATTAGAAATGATTTAATGTATGTATGAATACATGAATCAATCAAAATAGTGAGGATTATGAGGCTCTAACCACTTGAACCAAGCTTGAGTAAGAAATTACAAATGCCATCAATTGAGTGGGCATGTAAAACATCAAAACTTGCATTCATCTTCTTCTTGATTCCATAACTTCATTTTCCTCATAGCTAACATGAGGTGCCATCTATTGACAGCCAATAACTCGGTATTTTTGGGAGTGAGATTATTTGATTATTGGTATTTATGAGATAAATAATATGAAATTTGTAGGAAATGTCCCCTTGATATGTTCCTGTACTTGGATATTGAAGACACTGGTCAGTGCATGTAATCCATTAGAGAAACTATCATAGTCAAGGGAATAAATAATTGATTGGGTAACAGAAAACTTATCAATCAATTATAGACATTCTACAAAAGGGTGATGCATATACATGTTATATATGTTATTAATCTTGGAGTTCAAGTTCGGGCTTTTAGTGGAGTAGCACTGAATTAGATAATCATTTGATGATTATCAAGAGCCTTGATGATGACTAGTGAGTTACATGGTCTTGGGCTTTAGGCTCAAGTTTGTACTCAAGAGCAAGTGAGAGATTGTTGGGTTTTTGCTCTTTCACTAAATCCCAATAGTGCCTAGTGTGTAAAAAGAGTCCAAGAAACAAGGAGCCCGTTAACATCTAAGGGTTAGGTTTTCTAGAAACCCATATATATACTACACTTAACCTTCTCTAAAGAGAAAGGACAGTCACAGACGCTGAGATAAGGTAATCTCCTGATAGTGAGAAAGTGCCTACACACTATCCCTTTCCCCCTTGAGAGATAGTCTGGAAGGTCTGCCATCAACAAACTACAAGGAGATCAATTGTACAGTGACGCGAGAATTCTAAAGTGTGAGAGATCATCAAAGATTAGTACTCCGATAGGTAATATTTCTTATGTGTTTATGAAAAAATGATGATTCGATAAGCATACCAATATACTAGGTTCTTAAATCGCTTCCGCATAAATCCAATAGTTCCTATACTTATGTCCAAAGTAATGGTTATGAATTTTATTATCTTTAATTTGACGAATATGTTCTTGCATTATAACATCAAATTCTGCAATCATTTCAATTATACTTAAAATGTTTTTATCACTTTGTCCATAAATTCTTTCATCTGTTCCACAAATGCTAAGTTATTTTTTGCATGAGTTTTAACAACCGTAATAATTCTAAATAAAACATTTCTCCAATATTCTCTATCTCTATTTATTTGTTCTTGAACATGTTTGTCAATTGTTTCATTTTTTAGTAACCTTGTTTCTAGGTCAATCCATAAACTCATATTAGTAATATACTCATTACTTATCTTATGATTCCTCAACTTATGACTAATATTTCTCCCACTACTACAAAAGGTGCATTCTACGACGGATGATCTACGTCGGTTGTTCAAAAATCGACGTTGTAACATAACCGGTGGCAATTTTGTAATTTTTTGAACATTAATACAACAACGACGTCGGTTTATATCATGATCGTCGTTGTTTACCATGATACAAAAACGGTTATATAATAACCGTCATTGTCATTCATTATTCAAAGTTGGTTTTGATGAAAACCGACTTTGATGCTTTTTAAAATTTAAAAATGTGTTAATCTCCCCTTTCTCTGCTCCCCTTTCTCACAAAAATCCCTAACCCTCTATCTCCATTGAAGAGCTCCCTTTCTCACAGAAATTTTCCCATGGATTTATGTTCCGTTTTAAAATTAGATTTTCCCCAAAACTTATCAGTTGAACCCTAGTGTTGGTGTGATTGTATCTTTATTTCCCTTACCACTCTCCTAATCGTATTCTCCATCTCAGGCACTCACGCAAGGTGTGACTCCGGCATCACTGCGGCTCGATCTCTGTCACAGGTATGGTGTCCTCTGCTTCTTCTCCTTGTAAGTTCTCTCTCTCGATCTGCATAAGTTTCTTCTATTCTCGACTGCGAGAGGTGCTTGCCTTTGCTATGCACTCATTTTCACCTGTTTGCTTCCTCTAGATCTAATTAGCTTTTATTCGATTTTTGGCTCCTTCTTGTTTTGTCCCTGCATAGTTTGTGGTTATGTAATGATGACTGGTTAGGGATTTTGGGTTGCTATGTGTGTTGTTCTAGTTAAGGATTTTGGGTTTTTGTCCTATTTTACACGGTTTTGGGTTTTAAAAGTGGTAGCATAAGCCCTTTAGTTCCCTTTATAATTTATAATATAGATTGTAGTACTATATATTCTCCTTGCTATAGTATAAAATTATTGTATAACAATGTCAACCTTTGCTATTTTTGGATAGGCTGACAAGGCTTGTGTGATTCAGTCATTGTTGTTTATGTCTGGGTTGAACACACTGCTTCAGACTTGGTTTGGGTCGAGGCTTCCAATGGTGATGGGTGGATGATTTGCTTTTTTGCTTCCAGTTTTGTCCATAATCAATGATTACACAAACAGGACATTCCCTTCTGAGCTTGAGGTTTGTTTATGTTGCTAATAGCTTCTAACTTGCAACTTTTGTTGATATACTTTATTTATTTATAACTCTTTTGTTGCTACAAGAATGTCCATTCAAAAAGTAAAGCCGAAAAAAGCCTCCTGTTGATTTGAAATGAAAGCAAAACGAGAGTTGCTTTTGCAAACTCAATTTGCAAAATGAAGCTCATTCAAACTTAAGTTTGTAAACTTTAATCCAAACATGTATGTAATTGCTGATGGAACTTGCTTTTGCTGAATTCAGTTGTACTACTACTAGGATATTGAAGATGATCTTGTTTATACCTTTATTTCTTGGAAAATAAATGCTAAGGAGTGCATTAAGGATGCTTGGTTAAGGAAAAACAGTGGAAAGTTTTTATTGGAATGTATGGCTTTTATTGTTACTTATGCACTCCCACCATGGTTACCAATAAAAGCTTTCTATTTATTGATTTTTTAAGCTGTGGACTTAAGGAACTTGATACCAGAATCTTAGTTTCTTTCTTTTTCTGTTGTTTGTTTGAATGCAATATCCTCTCTTTGTTCATGCGTTATTTATCTTATGCTTGGTTTAATTCAAATGTTTGTTCTGGGATTTTGTTGCTTTTCCCTTTAACTGAACATGTTCTCACTTCAGTTTGGATGGTGTATACTTGTCTTGTTATTTCTTAACTGAATTGCTTTCTCTATTATGAAAATGGTGAATCAAACTGCTAATGAATTATCACACTGGCACTTGTAGAGGTTTATCTACACAATCAGGTTGTTTAGTCCCATAATGGCATAATCATTGTACATTTGGTATGTGTGGCGGGTCTTGGCCTGTTTGCCAGGGGCTTTCCATTAGTAAATATTCCTAATGCCCCTTCCTTGAATAAAAGGGTTATTTATTATAATAAAAGAAATGTAAATAGTAAGAGTTCATGAACTCAACTTTCTTCTTCTATGCAGGTAGCAAACTGTGTGCAGATTGGATTACCTATGCTCATTTTACTGGTCATAACATAACAGGTTTATACTTATCTGAAACAATTTCTTGAGTTTTTTTTTTCTCTAATACTAATATGACCTTTTTTTTCCTGGCCTGGTCATCAAGTACTTGAGAGGTTTGCTTTACTTCTCTGCATTGCTGTCATCTGGGCATTTGCTGCTATCCTTACAGTGGCTGGTGCATACAATTCTGCTCCTTGGTATGTTCAGAAAACAATCAATTCAATAGTTTATTTGAGTTTTAGTTCTCTTTCTGGAAGTTCATAATTACAATTAAATTTGTTTTTATTTCAGGATTAAAGTTCCATATCCATTCCAGTGGGGTACCCCCATATTCAGAGCTAGTCACGTCTTTAGTTCTCTGACCATTAAGTGCCTGTTCCAAAAAATTAATTTCTGTGACCACTTTGTTTCATAGCATTGAATCACAAACAATATCACTTCAACTTCAAGTATTGTCTTCACACTAAAAGGAATAATTCCAAACTAATCGAATTAAAGAAACATTGAATTATTTTATATTTCTTAAATATTTAATATATTTAACTCTTTTTTCTTTCAATGCTACCTTAATTCCACCTTGTGTCAAGGGGGAAGACTAACAAGAAGGATCGTCAGCCAAGGGGGAATAATTATTTTGTCAAAGAGGTGAATAAAAATTTGTTTATACCTATTTATTTATTTATTAATGTTGATAATCTACATTTGGATTTCTTATGTTTGCATGCCATGGTTTTTAGGGACATGCTTCAAGAAATAGTGAAATATTTTGCAGCTTCTCTCAAATTTTTTTGTTTATATATGTTGTTCTTTATTTCATAATTCATATATATAAAAAAGCAAGCATGAATTTGTATTTGTTATCAACACTTAATTTCTGCTTGCTTTTTTATCTAATGGTTGGCTACTCTTGATGGTGGTGTTGGGAATTTGCAAAGAATTTGTGCCTTCCTTCGAGTTTGTCTCAATTTGAAAAATGTGTCTTGCTGTGTAGATTCGGTTGAGGGATTATGGTGTACTGGATTTTGATGCTAGCGATGCTCAGCGGCAGCCTCCTGTTGATACCACATGGCAGTAGGTCTCATATGCTTTATCTGATTATAAAATTAGCTATACTAGTTTATTTATTTTCTTTGATGTATTTTTCCTTTGTCTGGCTTAGTTCATTGATATATCTACTTCCTATTTTGTTCATTCTGCTTGATTAATTGTGTTAATATAGAAATGACTGTTGTAGTCATGACATTCTCTAAAATATACCCCATAAATTCTTTAATAGAAATTATCCACTTATATAGAATCATAAATAATAGAAATACATATAGTTTTCATAATTTGATAGTATTTAATTAAAACTCACAAGTTGCTATATGTTATTTTAATATAGTCCTGGATGCCTTTCAAGTTAATTATTATACACTGCAATATAAGGTAGTTTATTTGATTTGATTTGGAATGCCATATAAGGTAGTTGATTTTTATTTGATTTCATTAAAACTCATAGACTTGCAATTTTTTTAATGACATTATTCTACTGTCTAACAACCACATTATGCATCAGAGTCCCTGCGAACACATGCTTTTAAAAAAAAATTTAAAAATGATTTTTGCACATTTTAAGTCAGTTATTTTAAAAAATCGACTTTGTAACTATAGAGTCAAAGTCGGTTTTTTAAAATAACCGACTTTGATCTGGACAAATTTAAAAAAAATTGATTTTTGCACATTTTAAGTCGGTTATTTTAAAAACCGACTTTGTAACTAGAGAATCAAAGTCGATTTTTTAAAATAACTGACTTTGATTTGGACAAATTTAAAAAAAAAAAATTGCACCTTTTAAGTCTGTTATTTAAAAAAACTGACTTTGTAACCACAAAATCAAAGTCGGTTTTTTAAAATAACTGACTTTGTACGGAAGCTTTCAAAGTCGGTTCTTTAAAATAACCGACTTAGATTGTATGAATTTTATTTTTTTTTAAAAGTATAAAAAAAATTTCAAAGTCGGTCCTAAAAAAACTGACGTTGTAGGCTGGCCTTTTTTACGACGTTCCAAACAAGGTCGATTCCAAAACCGACTTTGTATAGCTTAAATAACCGACCTTGTATACTGATGTTGTAGTAGTGTCCAATCCATACTACTTTCATTAGCTAATTTAGTTGTACTAGGAAAAGAGATTAAACAATTTGCAACATAAACAAAAAAGACTTTATCCAAATTTTGAGAATAAATTAACCATCTTCTTGCATGTTGTTCACCATGAGACAACTTCTGAATATAAAATGATGAAGAAAAGTGCCTTGAGAATTCATCCTTAGGAAAATCTATATTAATAATTTTAATAGGACATTTTTCTACTAATAAATCTCTCAAACTTGTACTAATATTTGTCTATTGACTTAGATCATATATTTTTAATAGTTTTTTCTTTTAATTTATTAATTTATTATTCTTTTTCATTTTGAGTTTGAGAATCAATATATTGTTCATTAACAAATAATACTTTTTTGCTATCTTCATTTTCATCAATTACTATATTGTTAACTTGTTCATTAACTAATACTTATTCTCTATTTTCATTTTTATCAATTTCTACATTGTTAACTTGTTCATTCAACGAGCAATTATCTATATTTTCAAATTTATTTTTATCTATTTTGATAAATCTATCTAGAGCTCATTTTTGTGATTCAATTAAAGCATCAATTCTTTTCCTTTTTTTTTTTAAAGTTTTGAATAATCAGATTCAAATTTTCAAGTTGAAATTTTGAAATAAAGCAACTAATGTATGAAAAGTAAATAAAAATTATAAATCAAGATTATGAAAAAAATGTTAGAACAATAAAACCTGATTGTCAACTTATAAATTGATTGCTTTTTATACTTCTTTGAGTCGAGATAATTCACCACAAAGCTCTCTGAACTCGAAAACTAATAAATGTAAAACAAAAATATTTTAGAATTTCAAGAAATTATACAAAAATAATACTATAACTGCATTATAAAAAAATATAAAAATTACAATCGTATTTCAAAAATTGAAAAAGAGTATAAAAGATTCAAATGATTTAGCCAAATGGATACATGAATTATTAAAATAACATTGTAATACCTTGCATGTGAATCGGATTAGCAACATCAAAGTTAAGCTACAAATCAAAAGCAAAACAAGGAATATTGAGAAAAACAATCAATAAGCTTACTTAATCAAATGAGAATAAATGAAGGAATAATCATAGAATTACAAAGAGTATAAATGAGAGTGATATTTCAACTCATTTAGGAAAGAATAGAGACTGACTTTTGAATTACTTTCGATAATTAAAGAAATTAAGAAAAGAGATTTCAAATTAATTTTAATGAAAATGATATATTTAGATTAAGAGACCTTTGATATAACCAATCAAGATATATACTAACTAATGAGAATAAATAAATAATTAATTTTAAGTAACTAAACAAAATTATGAGTCTTCACGGATATTAAAACTATATTTCTTTTGTATTATTTTTTATCGGTATTATAAGAAAATATGAATTTTATAATTATTAATATATTTTTTTTTTGAAATTTAAAGTAAGAACTTTATTTATTTTATCCTTAAGTTGACCTGACTCGATGCTTTCTGTATGTAGATGGACCCAAAGGAAAAGTTTGGTGTCTTCCCACTTTGGTTGATGCTGAGTAACTGGCCACTAAAATAATCTTGAATCCTACTCAAGAATTACTTGGCACTGACACAGATCCAACTTGGTTACTATAGAACAACATTATCGTGCAGCACAATATGCAGTCCCCAATTGGTTATTATAATTAACAAGGTCAAAAATTCTAAACCCATTCTATCTAAATTATTGGCTTAAATTAAAAACGTACGTGTCCACCTAAAAAGTGATCGACTACGTAAGTGACTAACCATGAATACCAGGTCCGAAACAACAGTAAAACAATAATACTCCAACAACATTTAATTATGTTATAATCCCATTTAAGAAATAAGTTTTCTTTCCAAAATATCTTCTTTTTCATTAGAATTTCATATTAAAAATAAAAATGTATCATTAGAAATAAAATTTCAATTAAATGGAAGACATTTTAAAAATAATCTCATTAAATATAATAAAACTAATTAATATATATTTTCTTATATTTAAATCATAATGGATGAATTTGTTTAAACTTAAAAAATAAATTTAAAATTAAAGTTTTTATATTGGTATTTTTTTAATAAATAGATAGGACTTATTTTTTAAAATAAACATAAAATTATTATTTTTAGTCAAAAACAGTTTAGATATATACACTAAGAAAAGAAAGTTACTTATTTTATTAAAATAAACACTTATTTTAATAAATAAATTTAAACAAACTGACCCAATATATATTTCTCCATTTCAAAATAAGTGTCACATTAAAAAAATGTTTCAAAATAAGTATTATGTTAGCTTTTAAATGTAATATTAATTGTTTTTCACTAATACTCTTAATAAGTGTTATTTTTTAATATAATTTTTCATTTTTATTATTTTTTCTTTATCGATGTAAATAATCTAAAATGATACTTATTTTGGAATGGAAGGAATATAATTTTAATTGTTTATATTTGAGACCAGATTAGCATGTAATAAAAAGTTAAAAATTAAAATGTTTGTTGCCGCATGAAGATTCTCAGAGTTTCAGGAATACTTTATTTTTTTTAGGAGTATAACGTGAAATCTTAGAAGACAATAAAGTCCAGCTTGGTAGTGACAAATTCTTCATCCTCTTTTATCTTCGTCAATTTTGAATTGCCTTCCAACTAGTTCTTATTGAAAAGCTTTTTCATGTTGTATTGCTAGGTCTGTGTTATATCTCAACATATATTTCTATAATTGGCAAATAAGTTGTCATGCCACACCGAGTTGACGTGAAAATGTAGTAAACTTGGTCCGAAGTTGTGCATGGATAAGATTTTAAAACGTGCTCCACTGACTAGGGAGCTATATATATGTAGGCTTCCCTTCAAATATCGGGTCCATATGCATAATTTTAATTTAGATTTTAAACGAGCATTTTCAAAATGAGACAAATAATATAGGAAACATCAATCATCAATATATAATAAACTTTAAGTTAAGCAATGATTGTATATGTATTTTCCAAACAAGTGGTCGATCATCCGAAGACCGAAGTGACAGTAATCTCTTGCAATATGGTAATACCCCATATTCTGCACTCAATAACACTTTGGCAGCATTATCTATCAGACAGTACGTATCTCCGTGGCTTTATATATATGACACATGAAAATAATTAATAATAATAAATAAATTATGATTAAAAATAATACACGGTTAAAATTAAAATATATATATTCGTAATGGTGGTACGAATGAGAGACTTGGGAGTGAATTCCTGCCCAAATCATAATTGAATGTATGTTTGTTATATCGTAGTTTGTGAATGAATAAAAACTAACTAGTACGACATAAGTCCTTTTTATAGCTTCCTTTGTCCTCACTACAAAAAAAATGCCCCTTTCCGACGGCCTCTTTCCCACGAAACTCCTCCCGTCTGAAATCTGAGGATTTTCCCACGGCATCTTCCCATGGTTGAGTTGCCCGTCGGAAATCTTCTCTCATCACAAAATCATTTCAGCTGAACCCTAGCATCCTAAGTCACAAAACACGCGCACTAATCCCTTTAGCTTCCAAATAGGGAACCTCGCAGAACCTCCTTCCTCATCTTCTCGTGCCTCTTCCTCTCCCTCTTCGTTTCTTCTTTGCTTTTCTCAGACACCTTCGAGGGCCTCGTCTCCCCAGCAACCACAGTGGCGGGCCCAATCGGCACACGTACGATGGCGAGGGTCGCGGGAACCGGCGGCAGAGGCGGCGAAGAGACCCTTATCCTGCTGCTGCTTCTGCCCCCCACCAACCCCCACCTGTACGAACTGCTCCTCAATCCCCAACACCTTCTGATCCTCCAAGACATGAACCCTAATTGGCGGCAAGTTAGCGAGCGAAGGCGACGACGAATTTTTTTTTTTGGATTTGGTTTTTGAAATGTTTGTTTTGTTGCTGCAGCGACTGAGAATCCTTTCAATAGCATTTTAAGGACGCTCGAGAAGCCCGACGGTGCTGGCCAGTTTGTGATAGCAATCCTATTTTTTGTGATAGCAATCCTGTTTTTTGTTTTTAATTCTTCTTACCTTTGTGCAGGAGTGGAACACTTGCTTAGAGATGTAAAGGATACAACCATTAGCACCCTTGCAACAGAGGTTTCATTTGTCCCTTTTAACTTATCCTTATTAATGCCTTTCCCTTTGTACTCTTGTAGTCTTGATACTTTTCTTTTTTTTATGTTTTTCTCTTTAATACTTTTGTGGTTCTTTTAAGCAAATTAATTGATGCTGAATGTTGACAATGTTATTTTACATAGGTAAGTACAAAACTCACAGCTTTGAAGGGTTTGGATGCCACACTTAAAGAGATCAGGAGTTACCTTGACCTTGTTATTGATGGAAAGCTTCCATTAAACCATGAGATCCTGTACCATCTGCAGGTTTGTTTCTCATATTGTTGCTTAGTAAATGCTGATTATTTTACATAGTTGTGATAATAGACAAAGCTAGCTTGCAGATTAAACTGATATTCCTTGCCTCCCTCAAGCTGATAAATTCGTGCGTTCTACTTCAAGCTTGCATAAAATTGTTCTAAAATAATCTTGCCTAATTCCTTAGTGAAAACATTTGCTAATTGTTGATAGAATTTTTTTTTTTATAGATCTAGAACCTTGGGCTGAATCTTTTCATTATCAAAGTAGCAATCTAACTCTGTTTGGTTCTTTCATGCAAAATTTGATTTGTAGCTGTGTGCATAGCTGACTTGTTATTGCATAGCTGAACCTAGTTGGACTATTTCTTTTATGGGACTTATATACGATAAAGTTGAATATATATATATATATATATATATATATATATGAAGATGTGAAAAGAAGAGTAAATCATAACTTTGAAATTCCTATATTATAGTTTTGATTTAGTGAGAAGCTAGATCAAACTTTGTTCACTACAGAAGATGTAACATCCTCAAATTTTATTTTGAATTCATATTTAAAATTTAATTATGGAAGTGTGATGATAACTAGACAAATGACCATATCACTTTTTCCCTTAAATTAGAAATGACAGAAATGCCCTTGAGGTTAAAATTACGAAAATGCCCCTAGATATTTTAGTTAGATATTTTAAGGAGGAAATTACACAAATGCCCTTGGATATTTTGGAAATGACAAGAATGCACCTAGATATTTTGGCTAGATATTTTATGGTAGAAATTACACAAATACCCTTGAACATTTTGGATAATTACCATCACATCCCAAGAATAGTAAATTACCATAATGCCCTTTAGGCCAAAAATGACCAGATACCCTTTAAGAGTTTGTGGAAACTCGATGGAAGTATAGAACACTCTTAGATAGCATATTATTAAGAGATTTTGTGACAAGAAACCTTAGAATAGAATTTCTATGAATTTTATAAGATGACAACTTTGAAATTGTATTCAGAAGGATTCGGGCATCAGAAAAATATGGAAAAATGAGAAATAGAATTTGTGGAATTTTCTCTCAATTGTAGGATGTTTAGATTTATCTAATAAAATGGTTTAGTAATTTTAATGGTTAGAAGAAAAATAGACCAATTGGAATTAAGATAAGAACAATCTTGTGCTTGAGGTCTGTATAGTACTCTATAGAGATTAGTTATGAGTTATTTGTAATGAAACTAAAGATAATTTTTGGAGATCTCTAGAGTTCTATTATTCAAATTAAATTTAACTTCCTACAAGGAATTACCATGTGAAAAACCATAAGTAGAATTAGATTTTACTTTAGCATCAAAAATGACATGTAATGGCATAAAAGGAAGGAAAACTTGTCATCTTACCCCTTAAACTTGAAGTTCACGTGTGGAATGATGTAGAAAAGGGGAAAGATTCATGAATAAGCCACTTGTAAAGGCAAGCTTCATGAAGAAGACAAGTGGTGGACACTTGGAATATGTATACAAGATGAGAAGAAAAATCTTCTCTTATCTCCTTTGGTAGAACATGTGGACAGCTCTAGACATTATTTCCACAATCCTAATGATCAAAAGTTACATATGTGGGATAGCAGTGTACCTTTAAAATTTTAAAGAGATCCAACGGTTAACGAATCCAGAATTAGAATTTTACTAAAACAGGTTAGGGATAAACTCAAGAATGAAAGAAAAAGCATAAAAATCTTCCTTGGCAAGCTACTCCACGAAAATGCAAGAGAAATGGAGAAACTTCAAGAGCTTGGACACTTGGATGGTGGAGAATTAAGAGCCTTTATGATTTGGACAGGTGTAGGGACACTTGTAAAGGGGTTGACAAGTGGAAAGATAAGTCATTATGGTGTAGGAGATATTTTTCCATAAAGTGAATCCTAAACCACTATATAAAGGGGGAAGGAGGACCTAAGTGCAAGATATTCTCCAAGCTTTCCTCTCTACACCTTCACGTGAACATTCTCTCTTCATACTACCTTCATTTCATCTTTCTCCTTTAGAGTTAGAATCAAGTAAGAAAAGAAAACTCCACCATCTTGACAAAATTTCATGAGAAACCTAGCAACCTTAGAAAGAGTTTTGACAAGCTTAGAAGAAGGATATCAAGGCTTCATCTCTAAGAGGATTTCCCAAGGAAGGAAGGAAGGAAGCCATTTATCCATTCTATTTTCAAGATTCAAACTCACTTGAGGTAGGTTAAGCTTAAATCTCTAGTTAATCATTGGTTTGGATTAATTTACATGCTTTAGTAGACTGAATT
>PYAF01006184.1:95719-110149 GCA_007407185.1 Glycine tomentella | reverse complement strand
ATAAGTATACTGTATGGCTTTTGAAATATGAACTGGATCAGCATGTGATTGTTTTGTATCTTTACAGCTGTGTTATTCCATACATAATGAATCAAGAAAAACGATTCGATGCTTCCGCTGAACACTATTTTATGTTTATTAAGCGCTAAACTGATATTATTAATGTTAACGCACCGGAGGCCTACGGGGTGTTACAATGTATAGTTTAATATTCGTTATAGTAAATGACATTACTTTGTGTTTTTCTCTTTGTAATCATTTATAGGTAAGTATAGGTCTAGTTGATGATCAAATGATTCAAGAGATTATGGTCCACTGAAGGTTATGACTTCTTATAATGGCATGATAGTTAAATGACATAGATTTCATACAAAGGACTACTTACAAAATAAATTAACTAGGAATAGTGGGAAAATATAAATGGTGATGATGATTTGGATTATTATGGCATTGTTGAGAAGATATTAGAATTTTCGTATCATGGATATCAAAACAAAGTAATTATTCTACATTGTCACTGATTTGACCAGGTGGCTTATTGGCTGCTTGTTTCTTTTTCTTCCTATTTTTCCTTTCTGCCTTGGTAGTTTCTGGATCAAATAACGTTTTTATCTGCATAAAATTTGTCTCGCATATATAAAAAAAAGAACAACTACAACAACCTGTAAGTACCGAGGTTAGTGAAAACAAAATATAACAAGAGAGAATTTATACAAAAATAAACAAATAATGAAAGTAAAGAAAATGTCTTACTAAATTGAAAATTTAAATCTAAAAGAATTGAGTAAGCAACTCAAGTCCCCGACAACGGCACTAGAAACTTGTTAGACTTTTGGCATGCGTACTAATTGTCTTTGCAGGTTTTAGAATTTATAAAAGATCGTCTTCATAGGGACTTGAGCTACTCAGTTAATTTAAATAAAAGTAACAGTTTCATAGTTTATATACAACAAGTACAGTCAAAGTTTTTGATGGTTTTGCAGAAATAATGGAATAACAGAAATAGTGCATCGAAAATTAAGGAAATAACAAAAACTAATAAAATGAAATTAATTAATTGAAGAGAACGTAGGATTGGGTTTCATTATTCATACCCTCAATATCCAATTAATATTATCATGTATAAATCATTTTCTATCATTATTGATGCACACATTAATTCACCTCGAATCGATCCCTCACATTCGAGAATTCTAAGGATATTTACTGAATATCGATCCCTCACATACGAAGTAAATAACCCAACATTATAATCATAATTTTGTGCTATTTGCAATCTAAACCTTATGCTCTATTCCTAGCAACGTAACTAAAGGGTAAAATCATTCAATTCAAATTCTAAGGGCACTTTTCAGTCAAGCTTAGAATCTATTTTCATGAAACTAGTGATCAAGTAGAATCAAGCATTAAGAACAGAATGAAATCACCAGGATGAGTAGAAACAATTTATACATCTATCAAAATTAAAAGAGATACATAAGGGTACAAAAGATTATATCCAATCCTTAGGAGAAATGAACCGATCATGGTGCAGAGCAAGAGATCAACAGAAAACATGACGAAAGTAGCGATCCCCGGCCCGTTGCTGCAGAGTTTCCATTCCTTTTCTCTCTTCTCTCACCTCTTTCTAAGCCTTTGGTGTGTTTCTCATGTTCCAAGCTTCAAAAATTTATGTTTTCTCCTTCATTTGCATGCCTTTTTTTTTATAGGAAATGGTGTGCTGCTTATGTCTACTCGCCCAGGCGAGTGTTTTAGCCTATTTTCACTCGCCTAGGCGAGTTAAAACTTAGTGGGCAGGAAAGCTATTTTCCCAGGCGAGCTATTTGTACATGAATCACTCACCCAGGCGAGTTAAAGTCTTAATGCTGAAGAAAGGTGTTAGCCTGGGCAAGTTCTGGTCGAATTTGATTGATTTTTGTTTCCAAAATATTCCTCTTTTGACCTTTGTGCCCTTGTTGCTTGTCTTGATTGCTTGGATGCTCCAGATACCATTGAAACATATTAAAACACCAGATTTGATTGGACAAATCTTCATTGACCATTTCTGGGTAGAAATTCCCTTTCATCTGCACTAGCTTAGTCAACCCTTAAACTTTTAGAAGGTTGGGAAAATTGAAACCTTGCTGAGAGAACCATTCTAGATCCAAATATTTATAATCACTCACGTTCTTCATAGAATTGAACAACTTATAATCAGTCTTATTTCCTTCATCAGTGAATCAAGTGTCCAAGCGATTGATGGCTTCTTGGGAGCATTTACCTTGCCTTTTTTTTGAGGATTTTTCCTTTTTCTGAACTCTTAATGGGTTACCAACCATTTTTGAAGTTAAGGCGAAGAATTGAAGAGAGGTGGTAGTAGATACTGAGAAGAGGTGTTGGAGTGGTTTATGTGTTAGGTTTAGGTTTCCTTTTAAAGAGAAACTAAGGCATTTTGATAGGCCGAGTTGGGTGGTGAGAGTAATCGCAGTGATTAGGTGTTTGATAAGGTGAAAATGAAGAAGTGTAATGAATTACAACATAGACTGCATGCAAGTAATCCATTAAAATTACATAGTAATTGATTAAATTGGCCCTTAATTTACCCCCAAATACAAAAATGGATATAGATAATCAATTAAAACCAAACATAATCAATTAAATATGACAAAAAAGCTCCCCCTGAGGCCATGTAATCAATTAAAATGCAATGTAATCGATTAAAACAAAATACAAAAAAATACAAAGAAAACTATGAAAAGAGACATGTAATCGATTAAATCGAGGCAGTAATTGATTAAAATCGAACAATGTTTTCTCATACGATCATCACAAAATGCATTGTAATTGATTACAAGCTCATTGTAACTGATTAAAATAGTATGAAATTGAAAAAAACAAGGTAATTTTATGTGTTTTTGAGAAAAGGTTTCAAACACTTCTAAACATTTTGACATACATCGGCAATGAAGGCAGGAATTGACAGATTCAAAGAGCACATATCAAGATGCACACACATAGCACAACATCATTCAATGCTAGATTCATCTAGGATTCCTTGCTCATTTCTAATAGAGAAGAACCTATCTCTAGCAAGAGGGTTTGTAAAGATATCAGTTAGTTGGTGTTCACTATCAACAAATTCAATGCAAGAATCATCTTTAGATATATGATCTCTTAGAAAATGATGCCTAATTTCTATATGCTTGGTTCTAGAATGCATAATTTGATTCCTATACATATTTATAGCACTATTGTTATCATTTCAGTGGAATATGATCAAGAGTTACCCAAAGTCTTTAAGCTATTGCTTCATCCAAAGACTTTGAGCACAATAACTTCAAGCTGTAATGTATTATGTTTCAACAGTGGAGAGTGCCACACAGTCTTGCTTCTTGCAATGCCAAGATACAAGTGAACTCCCCATGAGTTGATATGACCCACTTGTGCTTTTCCTATCTAGCTTACATCTTGCAAAGTCAGAACCTGAAAAGCCAATTAAATTCAAGGAAGTACCTTTGGGATACCACAAACCAACATTGGTTGTGCCCTTAATGTACTTGATAATACTTTTGACAACAATTAAATGGGATTCCTTGGGATTTGCTTGATATCTTGCACATAAGCACACATTTAGCATGATGTTGGGTCAGCTTACAGTCAACTATAGGAGATAACCAACCATACCTCTATACTTTGACTCATCTACCGATTTACCTTTTTCGTCCAAGTCAAGATAAGTGATTGTTGCCATTGGTGTCGTTGCTTCCTTGCACTTTTCCATATTGAACTTCTAAATAAATTATGCATAACACTTTTATTAGAATAGGAAGGTTCCATGCTTCATTTGCTTAACTTGAAGTCTAAGGAAGAAAATAAAGTCTCCCATCATAGACCTCTCAAATTCTTTCTGCATAAAACTAGAGAATTCCTTGCATAATGATTCATTAGAGGCACAAAAACTATGTCATCAACATATTTTCACAAGTAATAACTTATTGCTTGATCTTTTGATAAAGAATGTGTCAACCTGACCTCTTACAAAAGATTGCCCAATTAAGATATTGCTCAACCTTTCATACCAAGATCGAAGTGCTTGATTTAATCCATATATAGCCTTTTTCTACCTATAAACATGATTAAAACTTTTCACAGCTATAAAATCTAGAGTCTACATATATCTCTTCTTCAATGTATCCATTGAGAAAATAACTTTTCACATCCATTTGATATAACCTAAAATGCATTGTGCAAGAAAAAGCAAGCAACAATCTAATATCTTCCAACCTAGCAACAAGGGCATAGGTCTCATCATAGTCAATGCCTTCCTATTGGCTATATCCATTAGCAACTAATATGGCCATGTTCCTAACTATGATACTTGATTCATCAAGCTTGTTTCAAAAAAACCATTTGGTTTTGATTGGCTTGTGAGACATGGGTTTAGGGACTAAATCCCACACTTCATTCCTTTTGAATTGATTCAATTCGTCATGCATAACTAACAATCAATGCTCATAGTGCAATGCTTCATCTATGTTTCTAGGTCCAACTTGAGAAAAAAACCCATGTTACTGTATAGATTTCGAAGTCTAGAGAGAGTGGATACTCCCTTAGATATTTCACCTATGATGTTATCCATGGAGAGCTCTCTTTGTGTTCTCAATTCCTTTGGGAGGTCTCTAGGAGGTGTGGCAGTGATTTCCTTGCTTTGTTCAAGATCCTTATCCTTGGATTCATCTTCAAGTGTTGTGTGCTTTTTTTGAAAACCTGCATATTCATCTTCCAAAGCATTTTCTTCAACAAGAGATTTAGATTCGTCACAAACAATATGTACAGATTCTTCCACACACAATTTTCTTGATTGAGATGATGCATGTTTATATGTTCAGCCCTATGATGCCAAAGCCAAGAATAATCAATTTTACTTACCAAACAACTAAGTTCATGAAATGATGCATGTTCACTGTTAAACATGTAGACATTACCTACCATTTTACCTATGTGAACAACCTCACCAATTTTGACTTCGCAAATGAGACAACAATTCTTGTTAAATTCAATTTTAAAGCCTTTGTCACATAGTTGACTTACGCTCAAAAGATTGTGCGTAAGTCCATCAACATACAACACTTTTTTATTGAGTCTGGTGCTGTTTTCCAATTTTTCCTTCTCCCATAATGTTAGATAGGAGGAGCAACATGAAGATCAAGTTATGAAGAGTTTTATCTTTTTACATGCCCAACTACTTATTGAGTGGCATTTGTATTGATTGTTTATTTTAGTCTTAATCTATCAGTGTGTACATTATGCATTACCATATAGAAGTAGGAAGATTGTTCTAAGATAAGAAACATCTTCAGTGCATTACTCTCTGTTTTAATTGATTACCATCTATCCCTAATCTATTACAGTAGTATTTTGAGAAGCTTGCAGAGACATCTTCATTATGGTTTAATCTTACCACATATCTGTAATCGATTGCACAGTTATTTTAAGACGATGTCTGTTTTCTTGGGTCTCTACTTTAATTGATTACGATGATATAGTAATCGATTACATCGTTCTTGAAAGTGTTCCTAGAAGTGATCAAGAACACTTTAATTGATTGAATTAAGAATCTAATATATTCATTGTTCTTGAAAGCTTTCAAGGTTTGGGGAATAACACTTTAATCGATTAAAAAGAGGATCTAATCGATTACTCTATTGAGATGATCAATTACATTGACAATTTAATTGATTACAGGCTATTATAAATGTTTTATCTACACCTTGTGTTCTCACTTTCAACAACGAATTAGAACAAGCTTTTACAACTCACAAACTCTAGTTTTCGTTTCTTGAAGCTTTCAAAGCTTAAAGTGGGTTGTAAACATCATTTGAGATCAAGAGAGATCCATTCAATCAAGGATTTGGTTCTTGCCTTTCAATGTAAAGGTTGTATCTCTCCTTGACTCTATTTTCATATTTTTTACATACTATTATTGCATGTGCATGAGTCTTTACAACATGCTAGAATAGGTGTTTCTAGTTTGAAGCAGGTAGGTTTCTCTTTGGTTTACATTCATAAAGGACCTTAGGGTTGGGTGCCTTAGTATCATTTTCTAGGTAGAATTTGAAATTAATTGTGATTTTTGTAAAACTCACATTGCATATTGGAAAGCTAATTCAGGTTGCATTAGATAACTAGAGTAGCTTCTCTAGAAATAGAGAGTGAACCGGTAAAATCTTGTTGTCCATCTTCTCTTGAATTTTATCCTTCTTTATTGCATTCTTGATCAATTTTCTGAGTTTCAAGGTTTTTAAAACTGATGCTCTTTAACAAAAGGATATTGTGTATGGGTGATCGATTCAATATTGGTTTTAAACAGAAAGTGTGATATGATCCTTGTGAAGCAAAAGTTTTAGAAAACTCTATTTTTATTTCAATTTGATTTCAAAACCAATTCACCCCCTCTTGGTTTGGTGAGTCCTATCATCTTTTTCAATTAGTATTAGAGCTACATCTTGAAAGTTGATCAAGATCATAGTTTTCAAAAAATGGGCTCTAATCAAATCACTTTCAAAGAGGGTGCTTCTCTCAATCGACCACCATTGTTTGATGGAGAACATTTTTCGTTTTGGCAAAAGAGAATGAAAATCTTTATTCAATCAGTTGATCCCGGTGCACAGAAAAAATGAATAGTTCTTTTGATGAAACTGTTTATACTTGTGATGCCTTTGAAAAGCTAAAGAGATCAAAGTTTCTACTATATCTTGAAAATGAATAGTTATCCAAAGAAAAGGATGGTTTATTGCAAAAAATTTACAAATTAGAAAATAAACTTGAAGTTGTACAAAAATATTTAAAAGTGATCAATGACTACCTCAATGAAGAAAAATATGATCATTAGAGAAACTATGCATAAAAAAAGATTATGAGGACTTGGAAAATAGTAGACATGATCTATGGGTAGAATGTGAAACACATAAAAAGTTTGTAAAAACCTTAAATGATAGGCTAGCGAAGAATGATGCCTTAAGAGATCAACCTCAAGATGTTGTAAAAATTCATAGGAAAATTGGTACTCTAAAGGAAACCTTAGCAAAAATTTGTCAGAGGGTCTGAATGCCTTGACAAATTGCTAAGACATAAAAGAAGTACTATGGGAAAATCTTTCCATGGTTACAAGGGCAAAATGTTTGTTCATGATGAGTCTGTTCTTCTATTTTTTTGGAAAAGTTGGACATACAAATTTCAAATACAAGGAACTTTCTAAGAGAGGCACGTCTAATGCATTAAACACTAACAAGAAAAGACCCGAAAAAATATTTGGCTACCTAAGAATATGATTATTTCTATTGCAATTATGCTTGACAATAGGAAAGAAAGTCCAATCATGGTGCTAGGACAATGGTTGTTAACATCACATGACAAGGAAAATGTCTATGTTCTAATGCCTGATTCTCATGCATGGTGGAATGCAACTTTAAGAGGGAATCAGTAAAAAGTGACATCTGGAGTGAGTAACACATGTATACTCTCTTCACACCTTGATCTTATCTTTCTTTTCAAAGATCCAAAACACAATCTACTTGTTAGATATAGGGGGAGCTTGAAGAAGGATCAAGATATATGCTGAAGCTTAGATGAGGTTTTAGCTTTTAACAAACCATTCAATTGAAGGCATTTGTAATATCTAGATGTAAGAGAGTTTAATCTTATGATCCATAGCATTGCATACACATCATTCATTGGCTTGCATTCATGATTTAACAAAACAATATGGTTTGTGAAAAAGCTTTAAGATTTCATGATTGCATAAAAGCCAAGTGCTCAAGGGTTCAAGTTTTTGGAAAAACTCTTTTTGACTGCCTTAATCGATTACCACAAATTGGTAATCTATTACTTGAGCCTTGAAGAACAGAATAATCGATTTTCAGCATTAAGTAATTGATTACTCAGTACAAACAGAGAACAAGTCCTGTCTGTGTTAATTGATTACCATTTATCTATAATCGATTACTAAGCACTTTTGTGAAAAGAAAAAACTCTGTGTTAATCGATTACATGACAGATTAATCGATTACTTTGTTCATATCAAGAACAAATTAATCAATTAAATGAACAATTAATCAATTACTTAAGAGTAATTAATTGATTACATGGATGTATTAATCGATTACATTCAGTTACATAAGTTTTTCTATATAAAGCTATTAAGTCTTTTTGAAAATACAATTTCTTACAATTCGAGATTTTCACCATTTTCAAAAGGCTTCTGAACTGAGAGAAAATTCACTGAGTAACAAAGCTCTTGTCCTACAATTCAAGATTCACATGCATCATTAGTAGAATTCTTTTGGGACAAGATTTCATAGGAGTTTCTTGGAGAGCTTGGTTTGAAACTTGTTTTCTTTCAACTTGATCATTGATTGGTAAACATTTGCATTTGCATTCCTTAGATCATAAGGATGTATCTCTCCTCTAAACTCTGGTTGTAATTTTTTTTATTTACAAATTAGCTAGTTAGTTGCTATTGCAAAAAGGGTTCTTGAAGCTTTTCTAGAGTAGGGTTCTCTAAAGGGAAGAATAAATATGATTTTCTCTATGTCTTGATCATTAGGAGTTTAAATGGTGTTTATATTTCAGTTCTTTATCTAGGGTTGATAAAGGGTGATCTTTGTATGATTGGTAAAGAACAGATTTTGTTGATAGTGGAACTCTAATCAAAGTTTTGATAAGAAGAAACTGGATGTAGCTTCTCTTTTGAAGGGTGAACCAGTATAAGTTCTCGAGTTGATAACTTTCTTTATTTTCTTCTTGTTATCTTAATTTGAGATTATTTGGTGAAATCTTTATTACTCAACAAGTAGAAGCTTCTGTAATTGTTTTCTTAAGTTGAGTGGTTTGATTGACTGAAACATTCTTGGTTTTAATTGTGATACGATCTTATAACTCTGATTCTTACAAGATTTTTAAAAGGCCAAGTTTAACCAATTCACCCCCTTATTGGTTAATTGTGTGTGTTCATACAATAGGTAATAGAGGTGGTTATTGAGTGTTATTCAAGATCACTATCTTTTTAAAAGAAGAATGAATACCACACAAATTACCTTCAAGGAAGGTGCCTCCCTCAATCGTCCTTCGATGTTTGAAGGAGAACATTTCAATTTTTGGAAAAACAATGCAGATTTTCATTCAATCAAATGACTGTTAGGACTCTCGGCAAGCGTATCAATTTGTCGTTGTAAGTTACAAAATTTATAAGAGTTCGTCTCCACAGGGACTTTAGCTACTCAGTTAATCCAAAGAGAATTTAACAGTTCAATAGTTATGTAGGATGAGCGGAATTTCATCTGTTTAAGAAAGTAATGGAAAATAACTAAACTTAGCAAAAATGAAATATACTTATGAGAAAGTGGGATTGGATTTCATCATTCTTATCCTTTTATATCCAATTATGTAAGGACCCTCTCCTGGCGCGATTGGCGCCAAATCCCACGCTGATAGCGCCAGGGATCTTTGGAAGAAAACTCTATTAAGGGTGTGCCGCGGATGGGGCCAGGGATGGCGCTGATGGCGCCGGACCCACTGGAACTTGACGCCCAGAGCATCAGATTCACGCTAGGGGCGCCAGAGGTTTCCCAGCCCGCGTGGATAGCGCCATTGGTGGAGCTGATGGTGCGGTAAGTGGTCTGGAAAACCAAGTTTCACTGGTTTTCCACGCGGTCAGCGCCAAGTGTGGCACGGACAGTGCCACAGGCCAGGGGAGGTTGGCGCTGATGGCGCTGATGGTTTTCCACGCCACCTGCGCCACAGGTTCTGGAAGTTGGCGCTGGGGGGCGTGGAAGTGGCGCTGATGGCGCCACATACACCGCCATGGTGGTGCGGATAGCGCCGGAGCTGGCGCGGATCGCGCCAAAGCTCGGGCAGGCTGAGTACTTAAGGGCAGGTCGCATTTTCTGCAGAAGAAAACTTCTTCTTCTTCCTCCCTTTGCCCTAGACCTCCATTAGAGCAAGCCCAAGCTTCCTAGGACCTTATATGTTGGTCTAAACACCTCCCTATGACCTAGAAACTTGAGAGAATCGATTAGAAAGCTATAATCCTTCATCCTTTTCTTAGAATTCTGTTTTTATGAGCAAAATTCCTTCCCTCAGAAAACCCTTGGAAACTTGAGTTTGGCGAGGAATCAGAGCTCAGAAAGGACAACAGAGCTTGAGGAAGCAGTCCTGCAGCTTTTCTGGTCGCCACTGAGGTAAGAAACTCGAGTTTCTTCGGTTGATTTTGAGAGTTGGGGTTTTCTGGATTTTGTGATCTATATTGATCTGGGGCTAGAATTAGCCTAGGGTTTTGTAGAGAAACTTGTTTAGAACTATCTAGTGATGAAGGATTAACTTTCAGTTTTTAAATTGGTGAATTTTGAATCTTGGCTCTGTGGATGCATGTGTGACTAGGGTCACTTGTCGATTGTTTTCTGACATGCTAGAGCCTTGATTATGATTATGTTGAGCCTAAGAGGTTAATTGAACGGTGCCTTAAATTGAGGTTGAGACTGTTCCTGTGATAATTGAATGATGAGGCTGAAATGAGCTGGTGCTCAGTTATGGGGTTGCATTAAGTTTGGGAGGACTCAAATGCTTGGTACTCAGCCTTAGTGGATCTTGTATATGTCTTCTGTGATGGCCTAGTGTGCGCTGGGTTGAAATGGTTGAACCCTAAGATAGGGGATTTCCAATACGATATGTTCTGTGTTTGAATGTCTGTGGATTGGTTTTGATATTAGTATATGCCTTGATTAGGGCGTGATATTGGAACTGTTGGTGGCGGGAGCCACAGACCAGGGAAAGAACTGCAGAGTGATACTTTGCCAGGTAAGTTCTGAGTCCCTGGGAAATGATTCCCACTTGGTTGCACACCACACTCCGGGGGAGTGGTGGTCGTATTCATAGTGCATGCATTGGTTGTCACATACTTATATTACTTTGTGTGCATTTGTACCTGGTTGTGCTATGAACTGTGAAAGGCATTGAGGGTTCTCTGCCATGTATTGAGGGCATTAAGGGTTCTCTGCCCAGGGCATTGAGGGATTCTCTGCCATGTAGAGGGCATTGAGGGATTCTCTGCCATGTATTCAGGGCATTGAGGGATTCTCTGCCATGTGGAACGGCATTGAGGGATTCTCTGCCATGGATATGGAATAGATTTGATGTGTGTGTGCTTGGCTGATGTTTGTATTGTGAATTGTGGGCCAGGGTGGGAATGATCTCCTAAGGACCCTAAGCTTACTGAGATATGTATCTCACCCCGTGTGGGGATTTGTGATTTCAGGTGACTCTTCGGATAGAAGAGAGTAGTCTCAGGGCAGGAGGCCCGAGTAGAGACATTTCTGCTTGACTGAGAGCAGCAGAAGGAGCTGGAAGGCTCATTTTTGTTTTGGTTATGCTATGTACCCTGGATAAGGGTTGTATAGTTCTGTAAACCCTCGGTGAGGGCAGTAATTCTTTTGTATCGCCACGGTGTGGTGAAAACTCTGATGTATATGAATGTACAGAACTATTAATGATATGATATGAGATGAATTTCCTCCTGAGTATACTGTAGATGTTTATTTATCTGTCTATGTTTATTTATGAGAAACTGGATCAACAGAGGCGTATGTTAAGTGCCTTATCTAAATGTTTGCTTGATATATTTGATTCCATACATAATGAATCAAGAAAAACGATTCTATGCTTCCGCTGAGTAATACTTAATGTTAATGAGACGCTAATCTGATATTGTTAATGATAACGCACCGGAGGCCTACGGGGTGTTACATTTAATGGTATCAGAGCGGTTTCTTGATAAGAATATTATGTATGGAACTTGATTTGGTGCTTGTCTGTTGTTGTTTGACATGAGCATTGCATGGGGGTACATTAACTGTGGGCCTGATCAACTCACTGTGTTATGTACATGTGTAGTGCTATGGTGAGACCCAGAAGCACCAGTGGGGCTACCAGTGCCCAGTCTGATCCAGTTACGGCTGCACTAGCCACCATGCAGCAAGAGTTAGCTGCTAACAGACAGACTCAGGAGGAGATGCAACGAGAGATGGCTGCAACCCGAGAAGTTAATGAAGCCTTGATGAAGGCTAACCAGGACTTACTAGAGGAGGTGAAGAACCTCAGGAGGGATGACAGAGTATCCTCCACACCCCCTACTCATGATGGCGAGGGTAGTCGCCAGCAGGTTGGTGGGAGCCACCTGCGAGGGGACCAGATGTCCCAGATAGAGGCTGACAGTGATGTAGCAGCCAGAGGGAAGCTGCTAATTACCTTCAGGAAGCATGACCCTCCAGTGTTCTCAGGGGGCTATGATCCAGTGGCTGCAGCAAGATGGCTGCAGGCCTTAGAGAAAATCATTGAGGTGATGGAGTGCCCCGATCAGCAGAGGTTGCTGTATGCAACCTATATGCTTCAGGGCGACGCCCATGAGTGGTGGAAGACCACAGTATAGCTTCTGAGAGGCCGGGGAGATGTGATTACTTGGCAGCTGTTTGAGGCCTGCTTCCTGGACAGGTATTTTCCTAGAGATGCCCGGGAGCAGAAGCAGGCGGAGTTTGATGGACTCGCCCAGGGGATTTTGACGGTGGACGAGTATCTGGCCCAGTTTAATGAGCTGGCCCAGTATGCACATTTCAGGAGACCTTTGCCTGAGGCTGAGATTCTAGCAGCTAAGTTCTTGAGGGGGACTTAGGGATGACATTCAGGTGTTAGTGGCTGGTCTTGGGTCATGAGATATGAATACCCTGGTGAAACAGAGTCGCCAGGTGGAGGGTATCCTGCAGAGACAGAGAGGCAGACAACCTGCTCCCTCAGACAGATAGGAGGGGAGAAGGCCCAGAGGTTCTGGCCCACCCGGGAAGGGTAAGGGCAAGATGTTGAGAGTCTCTGCACCCTCTGACAGATTCAAGAAGGGTTCAGCTCGGGGAAGACCTATCCCGAAGTGTTCGGCCTGCGAAAAGGAGCATTTGGGAGCATGTTCTATGTAACGCCCCTTACCCGCATCGGGGTCATTACCACGCATAACCACAGTTATCATACACAACTCATCAGAGACTAAGCAGTTTGGAAGCATATAACAAAAAGGGCATCATCAAATGCCGTTAACATACACGCTTTACATTATAATATGGTGATTACATACAAGTTCTCTGTTCAAGTACAAAACTGTACATAACTTCCCCTCAGGGTACGACAAAATCAAAACCAAAGGCTATACAAAAATATCAGAGCCATATGCTCATGTCATCTAAGCCTAAGGTTTTTACGCAGCAACTATCCCTGCATAGGCTTCTTGCCTTGGGATCTATCTGCTCCTGCTGAGGATTCACCTGCAAAACATAAGCCCCACACAAGGGGTGAGATATAAAATCCCAGTAAACTCAGGGCCCTTGAAGGTATTTCCTTCCCCTGGTTCACTTTCAGGCACATACATAGAAATAGTACATTTTCATCATTCACATTCTCATTCATCATCAGAACATTTCTCATTCATCATCATACCAGACGGGGTCTCATCCCCTATCACAGGATACCATGTCTATCATTTCACCCCAGCCTGTCAACACACAGGTGGTGCACATCACTTTGCAAGGCAGAGGCTACATCTAGGTATATAGGAACATCTCCACTCACGGAGGCTACATCTATATACTAGGGACATCTCTTGCCTGTATATCAACATCTCTATTGGAGGCTTCATCTGAAACATAGGGACATCTCAGTTAAGAGGCTACATCTATGTAACAGGCACATCTCCATCGGAGGCTTCATCTGTGTATATAGGAACATCTCCATTTAGGAGGCTACATTTATATCACAGGTACATCTCCATCTAGTGAGGCTACATCTGTGTATAGGAACATCTCCATTCACGGAGGCTACATCTATATCACAGGAACATCTCACAACCTATACCAATCAATTGCCTGAGGAGGCTACATCTGTAGATATAGGAACATCTCCATTCGGGAGGCTACATCTATATCACAGGAACATCTCACATCAGGTCTTACTCAATCTCTCGTCATCTATCCTACTACCATAGGATTCCATTCATTCATATGATTCACATTCCAGCCTCATATTCAATTCAGCACATAACACATCATGCAATTCATAACCATACATTTCAATTTCCCCAATCACTGGGACCAATCACATTTCAGCATCTCAGGCCAATACAATGCCAACCCCATCACAGGGCACAGTGCACAATTCATCAGGCAATCACATCAACAAGATCAATTCAATATCAATTCCCCTCACGGGGTTCAGAGTACAGTTTATCAAACAATCACATCAATAAAGCCAATATACATCAACTCCCATCACCGGGAACAAAGCACAATCCATTTATTCACCACATCAATATACAATTTCTATATACATGCATTGGCCCACAACAGAACCATCACCTCATTT
>PYAF01006184.1:79718-95619 GCA_007407185.1 Glycine tomentella | reverse complement strand
TATTCTTTCATCCTCAACACATGCTAAACACATATCTCTAAAGGACCCAAGGCTAATTCTAGCTCTATCACAAGTGGGTCACTATTCACCCAAAACCCCAATCAACAAATTAAACGGTGAAACTTGAGTTTCTTACCTCAATAATGACAAGGATGGCCCAAGAACAACTTCCCCTAGCTTGGGTACTCACAAATCGTCGTCGTTCCTCGCCGAACTCAAGTTTCAAGAACTTCCCTTGAGAAAGGGATTCTCTAATTTGGGGGTTTTCAAGGGAAATGGATGAAAGATTCAAGCTCACTAAGTGTTTTCCATCAAGTTGGGTGTTTAAAGGACTTGATTCGGTGAACTATGGAGCAAGAATGAAGCTTAAAGCTTCAACAATAGCTGCTGGGGCGTCCAAGGAAGAAGATGAACGTTTTTCTCCCCCAAAATCGCGACCAATCCTTTTATACCAACTTTGTCAGAGGTCTCGCGCTGACCGCGCCATGCCCCGCGCTACCCGCGCCATCCTTTCGAAACCTGTGGCGCCAACCGCGCCAACCCTGGCGCTGACCGCGCCGGATTCCAGAGAAAACTGATTTTCCAGGCCACTTGTGGCGCGACTCGCGCCACCCATGGCGCCGCCCGCGCTGGCCTAAAACAACTGGCACCACCAGCGCCACATCGGCGCTGTCCGCGTGAGTTTCCAGAGAGAATTGAGTTTCTGGAAGACTTCCGGCGCTACCCGCGCCACCAATGGCGCCACCCGCGCCAACTTCCAGAGAGAATTGGATTTCTAAAAGACTTGTGGCGCTGACCGCGTCACCCTGGCACCACTAGCGCCACACTCCAGAAGCCCTGGCGCTACTCGCGCCAATCCGGCGCCATCCGTGCCACATCACAGACATGGTTTTTCTGCTTAAGGACCCTGGCACTGACCGCGCCAAACCCTGCGCCAGCCGCGCCAGGCATGTGAGTCATCACATTCTACAGGCCAGATTATCTGTTATAGATGTGGCCAGCTAGGCCACATATCCAGAGAGTGCCCTCAGACAGAGAGTCGGGTACAGGCCACTCCAACAGAGGTTATAGCACCCACAGCAGGACGGGTGTATACTGT
This sequence comes from Glycine tomentella, assembly GCA_007407185.1. NCBI lineage: Eukaryota > Viridiplantae > Streptophyta > Magnoliopsida > Fabales > Fabaceae > Glycine > Glycine tomentella. The sequence continues at coordinate 94,520 of PYAF01006184.1, read as the reverse complement.
AGATGCCAGAGAAGCAGCCAGAGCTCCAGATTTGATCAGAAGTACAGTTCTGATCGATGATTGTGATGTTAGAGTATTGTTTGATTCTGGAGCTACACATTCCTTCATATATGGTGTGGTTGTTGATAGGCTCAGACTACCTAAGCTCAGTTTTGCCCCTCCGATGGAGGTTACCACTGCATCTAGAGAAAGATGTCAGGTGAGCACGTGTTGTAAGGACGTGCAGTTTATGTATGAGGGCAGAGTCTATGTGATAGATCTGTTTTGTCTAGCGATGCCTACCCTTGAGATGATTCTGGGTATGGACTGGATGGCCAAGTATGGCGTGATGCTAGACTGCTATCAGAAGAGGGTAGTTGTGCCTTTTGACGAGGCAGGTTCGAGTTCCACCTCATTTTTATCGGTCTTGCAAGCTCACAAGGCGATCATGGAAGGAGCTCAGGGCTACATCTTCTTGGGTGTGACAGAAGATAAGCCAAGTGTTGTTTTGTCTCAGATCCCTGTGGTGAGTGAGTTCGTGGATATGTTTCCTGAGGAGATAACTCAGCTACCACCAGAGAGGGAAATAGAGTTCTCCATTGATCTGGTTCCTGGTGTGTGATCGATTTCTGTGGTACCTTATCGCATGGCTCCTCTGGAGTTGAGGGAGCTGAAGGTGCAGTTGGAGGACCTGCTGTCCAAGCAGTTTATCAAACTGAGTGTCTCGCCTTGGGGAGCACCGGTGATCTTTGTAAAGAAAAAGGATGGCAGTATGAGACTATGTATGGACTACAGGCAGTTGAACAAGGTTACTGTGAAGAACAAGTACCCTCTGCCTCTTATTGATGATTTGTTAGATCAGTTGAGGGGAGCCAGAGTGTTCTCCAAGATAGACCTGAGATCCGGATATCATCAGATTCGGATCAAGCCAGCAGACATACCTAAGACAGCCTTCCGGTTTAGGTATGGTCACTTTGAGTATCAGGTCATACCGTTTGGTCTGACGAATGCCTCAGCAGTGTTCATGGATTATATGAACAGGGTATTCAGACCTTTCTTGGATCAGTTTGTGGTGGTGTTCATCGATGACATTTTGATCTACTCCAGGACGGAGATAGAGCATGTCGAGCATCTCAGGACAGTCCTTCAGATCTTAAGGGATAAGCAGTTGTATGCTAAGTTGGCCAAGTGTGAATTCTGGTTATCAGAGGTAAAATTTCTTGGCCATGTGATCTCAGCAGCTGGTGTATCAGTGGATCCCAACAAGATAGAGCCAGTGATGTCTTGGGAGAGGCCCAAGGACGTATCTGAGATCCGTAGTTTCCTGGGATTAGCTGGCTACTACAGGAGGTTCATTCAGGGGTTTTCCCAATTGGTAGTACCTCTGACTCGACTCACACGGAAGGGGGTTCCCTTTGTTTGGACCCATGAGTGCGAGTAGTGTTTCCAGGAGCTGAAAGAGCGATTGACCACAGCTCCAGTGTTGACTCTTCCTGATCCTGAAGGAACGTTTGAGGTGTTTTGTGACGCGTCCAAGAGGGGACTTGGATGTGTGTTGATGCAGGATCAGAAGGTGGTTGCCTATGCTTCCAGGCAACTGAAGCCTCATGAAGAGTCTTATCCTACACATGATTTGGAGTTAGCAGCTGTAGTGTTTGCTCTAAAGATATGGAGGCTCTATTTGTATGGTGCCAAGTTGGTAGTGTTCAGCGACCACAAGAGTCTCAAATATCTATTTGATCAGAAAGAGCTGAATATGAGACAGAGGCGTTGGATGGAATTCCTGAAGGACTATGATTTTGAGCTGAGATACCATCCAGGCAAGGCTAACGTGGTTGCTGATGCTTTGAGTAGAAAGCATATGACGGCTACTTGCTTGATGATCTCTGATTGCAAGCTGATAGAGCAATTCAAAGACATGCACCTGACAGTGACAGAAGGTGCATATGGTCTTGAGATGAGCAGGACCAAGGTAGATAATGAGCTGATCAGGAGAATCCGAGAAGCGCAACAGCAAGATGAGTCTGTGAGGGCCCTGATTGGCCAACAGGATGTCTCCTAGGAGGATCACGACTTGGTGAGATACCAAGGTCGTATTGTGGTGCCCGAGGGAAAGTTAAGAGATGTCTTCCTATCTAAAGCACATAAGGGCCAGTTCAGCATTCATCCAGGAGCCACTAAAATGTATCATGACCTGAAGAGGAATTTCTGGTGGCCAGGGATGAAGAGAGACATAGTTGAACATATGATAAACTGTTTAGTGTGTCAGAAGGTAAAGATTGAGCATCAGAGACCATCTGGTCTGCTTCAGCCTTTAGAGATTCTCGAGTGGAAATGAGACTGCATTTCCATGGATTTCGTGGTGGGATTGCCGAGAACTCAGAGTGGATGTGATTCCATCTGGGTGATAGTGGACAGGTGTGATAACCCTAAGTTATGGCATGGCTGTCGCGCGGGGATTCACATCAGAAAACCTGATTTTTGGTGTGGCGCCGGTCGCGCCAGGGTTGGCGCTGACAGCGCCAAACCCATTGGATGTGGCGCTGATAGCGCCAGGACGGCGCTGGTGGCGCGAGAGGTTCTGCCAGTTCACGCTGAGGGCGTGGCTATGGCGCTGATAGCCTGGGTTACTCGAGGGGTTGGCGCGGATAGCGCCAAGGCCCACGCGGATCGCGCCATAAGTGCCCTGAAAAACCAATTTTCTCTGGATTTTCACGCGGACAGCGCCAGAGGTGGCGCGGATGGCGCCAAAGGTCTCGAAAGGTTCACGCGGTTAGCGCGGGGATGGCGCTGATAGCGCCAGTTCACCGACATTGTGGCACGGATCGCGCGGAAGGCGGCGCAGATCGCGCGGGAGCTCGGGCAGGCTGAGTATATAAAGGGCAGAACGCGAAAATGGAGAGGGAAACAACCTTTCTTCTTCCCTGGACCTCAAATCTCCATTAATGGACGTTCCGAGCTCCCTAATACCTTATATACTAGCCTAAACACTTTCCTGTGGCCTAGAAACTAGTTTTAACCGATTAAAAAGCCGAAATCTTTCATCTGTTACTTGAAAACCCCTTGTGACTGAGAGGGTGAGTTCTTAAGTGGAAAACCTCAGAGAACTTGAGAATAGGCGAGACCTACGGTGGGAGACGGACATTAGAGCTCGGAGAAGCTGTTCTGAGGTCTCCTTGGTCGCTACCGAGGTAAGGAAGCTGAGTTCTCTTGATTCCCTGTGAATTTGGGTTTTCTTGAGTAATGTGACCCACAGTGAAATGGGGCTAGAATTAGCCGAGGGTCCTGGAGAGAGATTTACTCAGGGCAATGTAATAATGAAGGATTAGCTTTCAGTTTTTGATTCTGATGACTTTGAATTTTGGCTCTATGTTACCTGTGTGGCCTGTGTAATGGTCACTTGTGATTATCTGATTGATATACCAGAGCCTTAGTTAGATTTATGTTGAGCCTGAGAGGTTAGTTGATTGAGACTTTGAGTGGAACTCAGTCCATTCTGATGATAATTGAGTTTAAGGCTGAGAAAAGCTAGGCCATGTGTATATGCTCGGAGTCTGGGATGGCTTAGATGGCTTGTATACAGCCTGATGGACATGGAGCGGTCTGAGAACAGCCTAGTGTAGGCTGAGCTTGCTTAAACCCTAGGATAGAGGAATTCTGTTATGATATATATACTGTGACCTGTCTATCTGTGAACTGGTTTTGATATGAAATTACTTTTGCCTTGGTTAGGCATTGATTCTGAGACTATTGGTGGTGGGAGCCACAGACCTGGCAAGGACTTACGAGCTAAGACCTTACCAGGTAAGTTCAGTGTTCCTGGGGATGAATTCCCGCTTTGGTTGCACACCACACTCCTGGGAAGTGTTGGTCATGATTCATGATGCATGCATTGGCTGTGGCATTACTTGTATTGAGATTCTATGCATCTGCATTTGATGTTTGTGCTATGCTTGAGATATCTGTTGGCCAATAGATAAATACCGGCGTTGAGGAGCTCCGCCGTGTATTCTGGGTGTTGAGGGGCTCCGCCCGTGGCATTGAGGAGCTCTGCCACATTATGACAGGTACTGACGTTGAGGAGCTCCGTCAGGGCGTTGAGGAGCTCCGCCAGGCATTGAGGAGCTCTGCCACCTGTCATATATTATGATTGTGATGATGATTATCTTATGATGAGGGCCAGAGGGCCAGGCCAGTGGGCCATGTATGATGTATATGCCTGTTTATGTATTGAGAATTTGTGGGCCAGGGTGAGAATGCTTTCCCAAGAACCTGAGCTTATTGAGATATGTTATCTCACCCCGTGTGGGGTTTACATGATTTCAGGTGATATTTCTGGACCAGAAGAGCCGTCTCAGGGCAGGAGGCCCAGTTGAGACTAGGCTGCTTGACTTAGGAGCAGCATGGAGAGCTTGAAGGCTCTGTCTTGATTTCATTTTGATGTATAGTCTGTACTCCCTCCTGGAGGGCTGATATTCTTTTGTATCACCACGATATGTGTGGTGTAGATTGTGGACACCGATGTATATATATATGTACAGACCTTTGATCTTATATGATATGTGACGTTCCCCTGAGTATAATTGTCTTATATATGTTATCTGTCTGTATGATTAAAATTGTCTGGTTTTTGATATATGATATGAGAAACTGGATCAGCAGGGGCGTGACTTATGATTTTGTATAATTGTGATTTGAATTATCTGTTATTCCATACATAATGTATCAAGAAAACGATTCTATACTTCCGCTGAGCTATATAATTTGTGTTTTATGCGCTAATCTGATATTATTAATGATAACACGTCGGAGGCCTACGGGGTGTTACATTTAATGGTATTAGAGCGGTTTCTTGATTAGCACATTATGTATGGAATGGATTTGGTGCCTGTTGTGATTGTTTGACATGAGCATTACATGGGGGTACATTAACTGTGGGCCTGATCAACTCACTGTGTGATGTACATGTGTAGTGCTATGGTGAGACCTAGAGGCACCAGTAGGGCTACCAGTGCCCAGACTGATCCAGTTGCGGCTGCACTAGCCACTATACAGCAGATACAAACAAATATGCAGCAAGAGATGGCTGCCAGTAGACAGGCTCAGGGGGAGATGCAGTGAGAGATGGCTGCAACCCGAGATGTGAATGAGGCCTTGATGAAGGCCAACCAGGATCTATTAGAGGAGGTGAGAAACCTCAGGAGGACTGACAGAGCATCCTCCACACCTCCAGCACCTGAGGGCGAGGCTAGTCGCCAGCAGACAGGTGAGAGTCACCACCGAGGGGACCAGATGACCCAGTTAGAGGTTGATAGTGATGTAGCAGCTAGAGGGAAGATGCTGCTCACCTTCAGGAAGCATGACCCTCCAGTATTCGCAGGAGGCTATGATCCAGTGGCTGCAGCAGGATGGCTGTAAGCCTTAGAGAAGATTTTTGAAGTTATGGAGTGCCCCGACCATCAGAGGTTACTGTATGCAACCTATATGCTTCAGGGAGACGCCCATAAGTGGTGGAAGACCACCGTCTCACTTCTGAGAGGCCGGGGAGAGGTGATTACCTGGCAGTTTTTCGAGGCCTGCTTCCTAGACAGATTCTTTCCCTGAGATGCTTGGGAGCAGAAGCAGGCGGAGTTCGATAGTCTCGTCTAGGGAACCATGAGGATGGACGAGTATCTGGCCCAATTTAATAAGCTGGCCCAGTATGCACATTTCAGGTGACCTATGCCTGATGCTGAGACCTTAGCAGCTAAGTTCCTGAGGGGACTTAGAGATGACATCCAGGTGTTAGTGGCTGGTCTGGGGTCACGAGATATGGATACCCTGGTGAGACAGAGTCGCCAGGTGGAGGGTATCCTACTGAGACAGCAGCGAGGCGGACAGTCTACTCCCTCAGTCAGACTGGAGGGAAGAAGGCCTAGTGGTGCTGGCCCGCCCGGGAAGGGTAAGGGCAAGATGTTGAGAGCTGCGGTACCCTCTGATAGATTCAAGAGGGGTTTTCCTCGGAAGAAGTCCGGCCCCAAGTGTTCGACTTGTGGAAAGGAGCATGTGGGAGCATTTGCATCAGGCCAAATCATTTGCTACAGATGTGGCAAGGCAGGCCACATGGCCAGAGAGTGCCCTCAGACAGATCTTCGGGCACAGGCAGCTCCAGTGGAGATGGTGATACCCACAGCAGGCCGGGTGTATACCGTTGATGCCAGAGAGGTGGCCAAAGCTCCAGACCTGATCAGAGGTACAGTTCTGATCGATGATTGTGATGTTAGAGTTTTGTTTGATTCTGGAGCTACACATTCCTTCATACAGGATGTGGTTGTAGATAGGCTCAGATTGCCTAAACTCAGTTTTACCCCTCCGATGGAGGTTACCACTGCATCTAGAGAAAGATGTCAGGTGAGCACGTGCTGCAAGGACGTGCGGTTTGTGTATGAAGGCAGAGATTATATGATAGATCTGTTTTGTCTAGCGATGCCTACCCTTGAGATGATTTTGGGTATGGACTGGATGGCCAAGTATGGCGTGATGCTAGACTGTTGTTAGAAGAGGGTTGTTGTACCTTTTGACGAGACCAGTTCAAGTTCTACCTCATTTCTATCAGTTTTGCAAGCTCACAAGGCACTCAGAGTGGGAGCTCAGGGCTACATCTTCTTGGGTGTGACAGAGGATAAGCCCAGTGATGTTTTGTCTCAGATTCCTGTGGTGAGCGAGTTCAGGGATGTGTTCCCTGAAGAGATTACTCAGTTACCACCAGAGAGGGAGATCGAGTTCTCCATTGATTTGGTTCCTGGTGTGGGACCAATTTCTGTGGCACCTTACCGCATAGCTCCTCTGGAGTTAAAGGAGCTGAAGGTGCAGTTGGAGGACCTGCTGTCCAAGCAGTTTATCAGACCGAGTGTCTCGCCTTGGGGAGCACCGGTGATCTTTGTGAAGAAGAAGGACGGCAGTCTGAGACTGTGTGTAGACTACAGGCAGTTGAATAAGGTTACTGTGAAGAACAAGTATCCTCTGCCTCGTATTGACGATCTTTTGGATCAGCTGAGGGGAGCCAGAGTGTTCTCCAAGATAGACCTGAGATCCGGATATCATCAGATTCGGATCAAGCCAGCAGACATACCTAAGACAGCCTTCCGGTTTAGGTATGGTCACCTTGAGTATCAGGTCATTCCTTTTGGTCTGACGAATGCCCCTGCAGTGTTCATGGATTATATGAATAGGGTATTCAGACCTTTCTTGGATCAGTTTGTTGTGGTGTTTATTGATGACATTCTGATATACTCCAAGACGGAGACAGAGCATGCCGAGCATCTCAGGACAGTCCTTCAGATCTTGAGGGATAAGCAGCTATATGCTAAGTTGGCTAAGTGTGAATTCTGGTTGACAGAAGTGAAGTTCCTTGGCCATGTGATCTCAGCAGCTGGTGTATCTGTGGATCCCAGCAAGATAGAGGCAGTGATGTCCTGGGAGAGGCCCAAGGACGTGTCTGAAATCAGGAGTTTCCTGGGATTAGCTGGCTATTACAGGAGGTTTATTCAGGGGTTTTCTCAGTTGGTGGTACCCCTGACTCGACTCACACGGAAGGGGGTTCCATTTATTTGGACCCATGAGTGCGAGCAGTGTTTTCTCGAGCTGAAGAAGAGATTGACCACAGCTCCGGTGTTGACTCTTCCTGATCCTGAAGGAACCTTTAAGGTATTCTGTGATGCATCCAAGCGGGGACTTGGGTGTGTGCTGATGCAGGATCAGAAGGTGATTGCTTATGCTTCCAGGCAATTGAAGCCTCATGAGGAGTCTTACCTTACACATGACCTGGAGTTAGCAGCTGCGGTATTTGCTCTGAAGATTTGGAGGCACTATCTGTATGGTGCCAAGTTAATTGTGTTCAGTGACCATAAGAGTCTCAGAGATCTATTTGATCAGAAATAGTTGAATATGAGACAGAGGCGTTGGATGGAGTTCCTGAAGGACTATGATTTCGAGCTGAGATACCATCCAGGTAAAGCCAATGTGTTTGCTGATGCCTTAAGCAGGAAGAATATGACTACTGCATGTTTGATGATCTCTGATTGCAAGCTGATAGAGCAATTCAGAGACATGCACCTGACAGTGACAGAAGGTGCACAGGGTCTTGAGATAAGCAGGACCAAGGTAGATAACGAATTGATCAGAAGAATCCGAGAAGCTCAGCAGCAGGATGAAGATATGAGGGCCATGATTGGCCAATCTGATGTTTCATGGGAAGATCAGGACTTGGTGAAATACCAAGGGCGTATTGTGGTGCCGAAGGGCGAACTGAGAGATATCGTCCTATCTGAGGCACATCAGGGCCAGTTCAGCATCCATCCAGGAGCCACCAAAATGTATCATGATCTGAAGAAAAGTTTCTGGTGGCCAGGAATGAAGAGAGACATAGCTGAACATGTGACAAAATGTTTGGTGTGTCAGAAGGTCAAGATTGAGCATCAGAGACCATCTGGTCTACTTCAGCCTTTAGAGATTCCTGAGTGGAAATGGGACAGCATTTCCATGGATTTCGTGGTCGGACTACCGAGGACTCAGAGTGGATATGATTCCATCTAGGTAATAGTAGACAGGCTGACCAAGTCCGCTCATTTCTTACCTGTGAGATCTGACTACACCATAGAGAAGTTGGCCCAGCTTTATGTCAGGGAGATTGTAAGATTGCATGGAGTCCCTGACAGTATTATCAATGACAGAGATCCTAAGTTCACCTCAAGATTCTGGGGTGCACTTCAGGATGCTTTTGGGACCCAGCTTAGACTCAGCACAGCCTACCATCCTCAGACAGATGGTCAGACGGAGAGGACCATCCAGACGCTGGAGGATATGTTGAAAGCTTGTGCTTTGGAGCAAGGTTCTAGCTGGGACAGATATTTACCTCTGGTGGAGTTCTCATATAATAACAGCTTTCATGCCAGTTTAGGTATGGCACCATACGAAGCTTTATATGGTCGACGGTGCAGAACTCCAGTGTGTTGGACAGAGGTAGGAGAAAGATAGCTCCTTGGACCTGACATGGTCCAAGAGACCTCTGAGCAGATCAAGATGATCAGAGACAAACTGATGAAGGCTCAGAGTCGACAGAGAAGCTATTATGATCAGAAACACCGGCCCTTGCAGTTTGAGGAGGGTGATCATGTGTTTCTGAGATTATCTCCAGTGACGGGCATAGGACGAGCGTTGGGGGTGAGAAAGCTGAGTCTTAGGTTTATTGGTCCATATCAGATCCTTGAGAGGATAGGACCAGTAGCATACAGGCTAGCTTTGCCTCCCCAGTTGTCAGGGCTTCATGATGTATTCCACGTGTCTCAGTTGAGGAAGTATGTGGCAGATCCCTCACATGTGGTTGAGCCTGACACAGTTCAGATCAGGGAGAATCTGACGAGTCCTACACGACCCTTGAGGATTCTGGATCGGATGGAAAAGCAGATCCGCAGCAAGATCATTCCCATAGTGAAAGTACAATGGGAAGGCAGAACGCCTGAGGAAGCAACCTGGGAGCGGGAGCAGGAGCTGCTGCAGATGTATCCCGAGTTGGCTACCAGGTATGTTTATGAATTTTGCGGACAAAATTCTTAAAAAGAAGGGGTGAATGTGATAACCCTAAGTTATGGCATGGTTGGCGCCATACCCCCGCGCGGGGATTCACATCAGAAAGCCTGATTTTTGGTGTGGCGCGGGTCACGCCAAACCCATTGGATGTGGCACTGATAGCGCCAGGACGGCGCTGGTGGCGCCACAGGTTCTGCCAGTTCACGCTGAGGGCGCTTGAGAGAATCGATTAGAAAGCTATAATCCTTCATCCTTTTCTTAGAATTCTGTTTTTATGAGCAAAATTCCTTCCCTCAGAAAACCCTTGGAAACTTGAGTTTGGCGAGGAATCAGAGCTCAGAAAGGACAACAGAGCTTGAGGAAGCAGTCCTGCAGCTTTTCTGGTCGCCACTGAGGTAAGAAACTCGAGTTTCTTCGGTTGATTTTGAGAGTTGGGGTTTTCTGGATTTTGTGATCTATATTGATCTGGGGCTAGAATTAGCCCAGGGTTCTGTAGAGAAACTTGTTTAGAACTATATAGTGATGAAGGATTAGCTTTCAGTTTTTAAATTGGTGAATTTTGAATCTTGGCTCTGTGGATGCATGTGTGACTGTTGTAGGGTCACTTGTCGATTGTTTTCTGACATGCTAGAGCCTTGATTATGATTATGTTGAGCCTGAGAGGTTAATTGAACGGTGCCTTAAATTGAGGTTGAGACCGTTCTTGTGATAATTGAATGATGAGGCTGAAATGAGTTGTGCTCAGTTATGGGGTTGCATTGAGTTTGGGAGGACTCAAATGCTTGGTACTCAGCCTTAGTGGATCTTGTATATGTCTTCTGTGATGGCCTAGTGTGCGCTGGGCTGAAATGGTTGAACCCTAGGATAGGGGATTTCCAATATGATATGTTCTATGTTTGAATGTCTGTGGATTGGTTTTGATATTAGTATATGCCTTGATTAGGGCGTGATATTGGAACTGTTGGTGGCGGGAGCCACGGACCAGGGAAAGAACTGCAGAGTGATACTTTGCCAGGTAAGTTCTGAGTCCCTAGGAAATGATTCCCACTTGGTTGCACACCACACTCCGGGGGAGTGGTGGTCGTATTCATAGTGCATGCATTGGTTGTCGCATACTTATATTACTCTGTGTGCATTTGTGCCTGGTTGTGCTATGAACTGTGAAAGGCATCGAGGGTTCTCTGCCATGTATTGAGGGCATTGAGGGTTCTCTGCCCAGGGCATTGAGGAATTCTCTGCCATGTGGAGGGCATTGAGGGATTCTCTGCCATGTATTCAGGGCATTGAGGGTTCTCTGCCCAGGGCATTGAGGGATTCTCTGCCATGGATGTGGAATAGATTTGATGTGTGTGCTTGGCTGATGTTTGTATTGTGAATTGTGGGCTGGGGTGGGAATGATCTCCCAAGGACCCTGAGCTTACTGAGATATGTATCTCACCCCATGTGGGGATTTGTGATTTCAGGTGACTCTTCGGACAGAAGAGAGCAGTCTCAGGGCAAGAGGCCCGAGTAGAGACATTTCTGCTTGACTGAGAGCAGCAGAAGGAGCTGGAAGGCTCAGTTTTGTTTTGGTTATGCTTTGTACCCTGGATAAGGGTTGTATAGTTCTGTAAACCCTCGGTGAGGGCAGTAATTCTTTTGTATCACCACGGTGTGGTGAAAACTCTGATGTATATGAATGTACAGAACTATTAATGATATGATATGAGATGAATTTCCTCTGAGTATACTGTAGATGTTTATTTATTTGTCTATATTTATTTACGAGAAACTGGATCAAGAAAAATGATTCTATGCTTCCGCTGAGTAATACTTAATGTTAATGAGACGCTAATATGATATTGTTAATGATAACGCACCGGAGACCTACGGGGTGTTACAAATTAATTTTACCAAGCATAAATCATCGCCTATCCTTATTGATGCACACTATTGTACCTCGAATCGATCCCTCGCATTCGAGTTCTAAGGATATCTACCAAATATCGATTCCTCACATATGAAGTAAATACCCCAGCATTAAGAATTATAATCGCGTGCTTTATGCAATCAAAGCATTCTGCCCTATTCCTAGCAACATAATGTAATGAGTAACATCATTCAGTTAAAATCCTAAGATTACTTTCCAGTCTTACTTAGGATTAAGTTCATGAAACTAGTGATCAAGTAGAATCACGCATTAAGCACAGAATGAAATTACCAACAAAGAATAGAAACGATTCATGCATAAATAAATATTAAAAGAGATGCATATGGTTAAGAAGATTACATCCAATCCTCAAAAAAGCTAGCTACTCATAGTGGAGAGACCTCTTCAAGGAAAGAATTGCTGAAGGGCCCCATCACCACTTTTCTCCGGCAGAGTCTCCACACAAATATCCTCACTTCTTTCACTTTCCTAACCTACCTACTTACTAATATTTAAGCTCCTAAGCCTAAGGACCAGCAAAGGAAGCAAGAATGAAGCAAATTGGATGCCAAATGATGCAAATTCGTTGGCTATTTATAGAATCCATGACCTGCCAGCTTTCACTTGGTTGGTCACCCATTTTGGCCTGCAGGAGCTCGCCTGGGCGAGTTATGTAACATCCCGGGCGTTGACAAGGGCGGGGAGTGATCGCCGGTGTAGTGAGGCACGGACAAGGAGCGGCTCCTGGCAGGCTTCCAGCGGGAGGGGTACATGAATGAATCGAATACACACCCGAACGAGAGAGATCCAGAGGCTGTGCAGGTATGGGACTATACAGTTGAGGATAACTTAAAGGATTTAATAGGTACTACCTATACCAACAAGGTGCATCTACTTTTCGGTAGCCCATAACAAGTTAATCCTACTTTCTTGGAACTTGATGTCGCCCAGGAGAGCCAAGTACACATGGTTTGGTCACCTGGGCGAGTTAATGCCTTAACCATGAAGAATTATTTGGGCTTTGATGGATTTTGGGCCTGGATTGCTTGTAACACCTCCCATGTTTGTTATGTAAGCCCTTCTTGCTTGCTTTGCTAATTCGGAAGCCTCGAAAATCCACGGAATCTATCAAAATACATGTGATAACCCTAAGTTATGGCATGGTTGCTGCCATACGCCCACGCGATAGCGCGGGGATTCACATCAGAAAACCTGATTTTTGGTGTGGCGCGGGTCACGCCAGGGTTGGCGCTGATAGCGCCAAACCCATTAGCTCTGGCGCTAATAGCGCCAGGACAGTGCTGGTGGCGCCAGAGGTTCTGCCAGTTCACGCTGAGGGCGTGGCCATGGCGCTGAGAGCGTGGGTTACTCGAGAGGTTGGCGCGGATGGCGCCGAGGGTCGCGCGGATCGCGCCATAAGTGCCCTGGAAAACCAATTTTCCCTGGAGTTTCACGCGGACAGCGCCTGAGGTGGCGCGGGTGGCGCCAAAGGTCTCGAAAGGTTCACGCGGTTAGCGCGGGGATGGCGCTGTTAGCGCCAGAGCACCGCCATTGTGGCGCGGATCGCGCCAGACCTCGGGCAGGGTGAGTATATAAAGGGCAGAACGCGAAAATGGAGAGGAAAAAAAAAACTTTCTTCTTCCCTGGATCTCCAACCTCCATTAATGGACGTTCTAAGCTCCCTAGTACCTTATATACTAGCTTAAACACTTTCCTGTGGCCTAGAAACTAGCTTTAACAGATTGAAAGCTGAAATCCTTCATCAATTGCATAGATTTGAGTAAAATCCATTCCCTCAGAGAAACCTCAGAAACCTGAGTGTTGGCAAGGACCAGAGGCGTAGAACGGACTGCAGAGCTTAGGAAAGCTGTCCTCCAGCCTTTTGGGTCGCCACTGAGGTAAGAAACGTCAGTTTTTCCGGTTGATTTTGAGTTTGGGAAATTCCTGGATTTTGTGAGTTATGTTGATCTGGGGCTAGAATTGGCCCAGAGTTCTGTTGGGAAACTTGTTTAGAACTGTTTAGTGATGAAGGAATAGCTTTCAATTTTTGAATTGGGAGACTTTGTATATTGGCTCTGTGTTACTTGTGTGGCCTGTGTAATGGTCACTTGTGATTATCTGTTGATATACCAGAGCCTTAGTTAGATTTATGTTGAGCCTGAGAGGTTAGTTGATTGAGACTTTGAGTGGAACTCCGTCCATTCTGATGATAATTAAGTTTAAAGCTGAGAAAAGCTAGGCCATTTGTATATGCTCGGAGTCTGGGATGGCTCAGATGGCTTGTGTACAGCCTGATAGACCTTGAGCGGTCTGAGAATAGCCTAGTGTAGGCTGAGCTTGCTTAATTTCTAGGATAGGGGAATTCTGTTATGATATATACTGTGACCTGTATATCTGTGAACTGGTTTTGATATGAAATTACTTATGCCTTGATTAGGCATTGATTCTGAGACTGTTGGTGGTGGGAGCCACAGACCTGGAAAGGAACTACGAGCTGAGACCTTACCAGGTAAGTTCAGTGTTTCCTGGGGATGAATTCCCCCTTTGGTTGCACACCACACTCCTGGGGAGTGTTGGTCATGATTCATGATGCATGCATTGGCTGTAGCATTACTTGTATTGAGATTGTATGCATCTGCATTTGATGTTTGTGCTGTGCTTGAGATATCTGTTGGCCAATAGATAAATACCGGCGTTAAGGAGCTCCGCCGTGTATTCTGGGCGTTGAGGAGCTCCGCCCGTGGCATTGAGGAGCTCTGCCACATTATGACAGGTACTGACGTTGAGGAGCTCCGTCAGGGCGTTGAGGAGCTCTGCCAGGCATTGAGGAGCTCTGCCACCTGTCATATGTTATGATTGTGATGATAATTATGTTATGTTGAGGGCCAGAGAGCCAGGCCAATGGGCCATGTATGATGTATGCCTGTTTATGTATTGTGAATCTGTGGGCCAGGGTGGGAATGATTTCCCAAGAACCCTGAGCTTACTGAGATATGTTATCTCACCCCGGGTGGGGCTTACATGATTTCAGGTGATATTTCTGGAAGAGAAGAGCAGTCTCAGGGCAGGAGGCCCAGTTGAGACTAGGCTGCTTGACTTAGGAGAAGCATGGAGAGCTTGAAGGCTCTGTTTTGTTTTCATTTTGATTTATAGTTCTGTACTCCCTCATGGAGGGCTGATATTCTTTTGTATCACCACGGTATGTGTGGTGTGGACTGTGAACACTGATGTATATATGTACAGAACTTTGATCTTATATGATATGTGACGTTCCCCTGAGTATAATTGTCGTATATCTGATTATCTGTCTGTATGATTAAATTGTCTGGCTTTTTGATATATGATAT
>PYAF01006184.1:52563-72296 GCA_007407185.1 Glycine tomentella | reverse complement strand
ACACACCCAAATAATAAGAGACTTCTCTAATGATACTATCTGTGAGATTTCCTCATAGAGTCTCTTTGTGGGTCCGTTCAATGCGAGCTATACCCTTATAGGTCCACCCACGACTTTAGCTAAGACATCTCCATGTCTGTAGCTCATGAGGTCTTTACCTTGTATCTGCATACAAGTAGATAAGTCGTGCTAGTCTTACTCGAGATCGCTGATCCCCATTCTCAGTGTCTCTAGACTAGGAACTTAAATTTAGGAGTAGACATCTGGTATCCATGAATCCTCATGATCGTGATCCCATCACTGATATTCAAGAGATACCTATTCTATTCCAAGGGTTTTATCCAGTTACTCATATATTAATAATAATATCGATACAAAATATGAAACAAGATAAAGAGCGCTTATAATTTATTCATGACAACATTGAAAAGTATATGTACATCCTAATCTAAAGATTGTCTCTAGGACATCCATATACTAACAATCACCACCAAGAGTTGGTTTTTAGTATCTGAATGGTGCATCACTGAATTTAATTGGCTACTCAAATTCTGATTTTGCAAGATGCAAACTTGATAGGAAAAGCACTAGTGGAACATGTCACTTTTTGGAAAGCTCACTAATCTCATGGCATTGTAAGAAGCAATCATGTGTTGCTCTCTCAACAACATAAGTTGAATACATAGCTGCTGGAAGTTGTTGTGCACAAAGTTTGTGGCTTAAGCAACAACTCCAAGATTTTTGGTGTGAAAATGAATGAAATTCCTCTGCTGTGTGACAACACAAATGCAATAAACCTATCAAAGAATACAGTCATGCACTCCAGGACAAAACACATAGAGATCAAACATCATTTTCTTAGGGATCACATCAAATTGAGTTTATTGATACTAATAATCAATTGGCTGATATCTTTACTAAACCCTTATCTAAAGATAGATTCTATGATCTTAGAAATATGCTAGGTATTCTTGATGAATCAAATATATGCTAGCATGCTTATATGTGCCTAACTACATCTAGATTGGCTAGTCATTGCATGCGCTTAAAATTCAAAAAACCTGCTGAAAAACACTGTTCACTCTGCAAATTGCTTGCTTTAATCTATTACTATCTGTTTTAATCGATTATTTGATTTTTAAAGATAAATTTAAAGTCAAAACTCCCCTGGAGTAATCGATGACTTGGTATTTTTAGTGTATTTCAAAATTCAAACCTCTCTGAAGTAATCGATTACACTATCAAATTAATCTATTACTTGTTGTCTAAATGAAATCCAGAAACAGAAAACATCTGGAGTAATCGATTACACTATCGAATTAATCGATAACAGACTGCTGAAAGTTATTTCTGAAACAAAAAATCTTTGGAGTAATCGATTACCCTGTATTTTAATCGATTACTTAATGCTTGAGAGTTGTTTCTATTTTCAAAGACATACTTTGCCTTGAGATAATCGATTACTTAGTACTCGATTATGCTTTGTTCAGAGACATACTTTGCCTTGAAATAATCGATTACCATGCTTATGTAATCGATTATCTATGGCGTTTCTGCAAAAAATTGCACATTTTAAAAAAATCTTAACTGACATATCTTATCTTAAATTCAAATTCAAATATGTGTCAGTCTCGTTTATATGTCTTGAAACACGAAATAAGTTGATACAATGTATTTGAAATTCAAATTTAACCTACAAAACTCTATAAATACAAACTTCAAAGTTGAATCACTTCACACCTAAAATTCTATCTCTCTCTCAAGCACCACAAAGTCATCTTGTGTTGTGTCTTCTCCTCTCTGTCATTGACCTGCCTTCTGTTTTCTTTTCTTCAACCTAAACACCATGTCCAACCCATATGCACCCAAAGGAACCAAAACCAGCAAGAGGGAGGCTGGAGAATCCTCAAATGCTGCTGTGAATTGAATCTATACCTGGTTCACTAATGACACTGAAAGGATTAACTATATGCAGTTCAATTCTACCAAGCTAGTCATGCCACCTAAGTATTTGGAGCTTGACTGGTTTATCAATGAGGGATTTCAATTCCCTGCTATGCTAGAGACTCAAGGATTGAATAAATTCCTTGAATTAAAGGGTACATTCTACCTGAGCTGGTCAAAGTGTTCTACACTTGTGCCAAAGCCAGCATGGATGGCGTTCTTCATTCCCAAGTGAATGCAGTTCCTATGGTGATTGATGAAGAAGTTTGACATGCTGTGGTTGGGATCTCCTTTAAAGGAATGAGGAGGTTTGATGAAGAGATTAGAGGATACAACAAGATTGACACATACAGAGGTATGTTGTTGGATCCTTAAATCAGATTTAAGACAATACTAGGTGTTGGAAATATGACTGGGGAAAATAGGTTGATGCATTACATAATCACCTATGTCCTTATCCCTAGGTCCACCAATCATGCACAAATAACAGATGATGACTTTCAAATGGTGCATGGCATGAAGAATGCAATTCACATTAATTGAGCTCTTGTCTTTGTGGAAACTATGTTGAAGTCTGCAAGATCAATCAACTATCAATTTCAATATGTTGTTTTAATCTCTAGGTTTATTAACTATTTTAAGATTGATGTCTCCAATGAGGTAGCGGACAACACCGCAAACATGACCAACCTCATCACTGGAAAACACCTCAACAAGCCAGGCTTCATAAAGACACCCAATGGGTGGCTAATGGCTGGAGAACAAGCTCCACAAGAGGGAGCTGATGAAGGTGAAGAAGCTAAAGAGAAAGAGGATGCTGAAGCTGGTCATGCACAACAAAAATGGACACCTTTTGAATCCTTAATGATTCAAAAGATGGATATTGTGCTAGCTCTACAACATGGGCATAGAGTTGAAACAAATTCATCTTTGAAAGAAACTACCTCTAGGCTAGAAAACATAAAGCCTAGGATGACTCTCAAAGATTCTGACATTCTCTAGTCTAGATTGATGTAATTGTCTAATAGATTGTGGTTGTGGTGTTTTCAATTTCTTATATTCAGTTGTTATGGTTTTATGTTATGTTTTCTTGTACTACCCTTTAGGATTAATGAATATAATTTCCTTTTATGATTATTGCATCTTCCTTGCTTATCTCATGGATATCCAGATTATTTTTTTGACTTTGATAAGCCAAAAGTGTTAGATATTGATGTATGTCTAAACCCATTAGACATGAATTTCCCAAATCTACCTTGCAATGAAACCCAATCTTCAAGCAACTTTCAAGAACACATAAGCTGTCCAAGCTTTCATGAAAATGTATGGCTGGAAGCTTTCTTTAATGGCAGCAATGGAAGATGGAAAAGAGGTTAGGGATGAAGATGGAAGACACCATGGAAAAGCTCTCCAATAATTCTAGGAAGAATCACCACAATAGCTTGAAGCCATTGGTAAGAAAAAGAGGTTCTTGCACAAGAACTTGAGAGAAACTCTCACAAAAATTTTCAGATTTGTATTAATGAATCAAAGTTTCTTTACATTCAGTTTTGGGCACCTTATAAAGGCCACGAAATTACAAGCTAATGCACATGAAATGATAATTCAAATGAAGCTTGTAGTGCACACTAAGAGAGCCTAAAGCAAGCTTAATGAAGCTTGTGGTGCAAGCTTCTCCTAAGTGACCCTTGGCTGTCCCATTTTAGAGAAAGGTGCACTATTTTTAGCTTCTAAGTGCAGCCAACTAATTTACTAAGCTGCTACACAAATTGCACACAAGTGCACTTACACCTCTTTACACAATTGCACTAAAAAGCCTTTTTATTGTTTCTACTTTTGCTTCTAACAAGTGCTGAATTTAATTGGAATTAAATTGAACTTGAGACATTAAAATCCATCTCTTGTTATCCTTGAGTTGGTGTGCTTCCTCTTGCTTGTCCAAGTTAGCCTTGACGTGGTCTTGAAGTGCTTGAGTTCTAGCTCTTGTCATGGGTCCTTTAAAGCTCACCAATGGAAGTTCTTCAAGCTTTCCTTCTAGACCTTTGGCTTGGAATGAACCTCCATCAGATACTGGGGGAGCATGAAGGTAGATCAAGATACAAGCTGAAGATGAATGAGTGTTTTAGCTTTATACATGCCATTCAATTAAAGACATTTGTAATTGCTTGATGTAGGAGAGAATCATCCTATGATCCTTGCATTGCATAAACATTCATTTACATGCATTCATGATTTTACAAAAGCACATGGTTTGTGAAAAAGGTTTAAGATTTCATGATTGCATCAAAGTCAAGGTTACATGATTTACGTTTTTGGAAAAACCTATTTGAACTGTGTTAATCGATTACCACATATTGGTAATCTATTACTTAAGTGGTAAAGAACATCTTAATCAATTACAACCACTAAGTAATCGATTACTTAGTATAAACACAGAATATGATTTGACTGTGATAATCGATTATCATTTATATGTAATCGATTACTTAGTTCATTAGTATAAACACAGAACATGATTTGACTACGATAATCGATTACCATTTATATGTAATCGATATCTTAGTTCATCAGTAAAAATACAGAACCTGACTTGACTGTGATAATTGATTTCCATTTATATGTAACTGATTACTTAGTTCATTTTTGAAAAGAAGTATCCCTGTAGTAATCAATTATAGGTCGAAATAATCAATTACTTTGCTCATATATCCTTTCCAGAAAATTGAAGAACATTTTAATCTCTTAAGTTTATTTTTGATCGATTACAAATAAAAATTTAATTGATTACTTGGGGGATTTAATCGATTACATTCAGTTACAGAAGTTTGTTATAAGTAGCTAGTGAGTTTTCTGAAACTTACAACACAATACTCTACGAAATTTTCAAAGTATTCATAAGCCTTCTGAAAGAGAGAAAGGACATTCTGAGTTCTAAAGTATTTGTTCCACATATTCAAATCTTCATGTTGTATTGAAAGATTTCTTGGGTAAGATATAAACGAAGCTTTTGGAGAGGAAGTTTTGAAAGTTGTTTTTCATTTCAACTCTGATTGGTAAATCATATTCATTGGACTATCATGTTGTCTCTCTCCATTAACTTTGGTTGTTAATTCATTTTTAGAATTTTGGTTGTTTGTAACTATTACAAGGGTTCTTGAGGCTTTTTCTAGAGTGGGTTTCTCTAGAGGGAAGGGTTCTCTATGTCTTGATCACCAAGAGTCTAATAGGGTTTTAGATTTATGTTTTTTTTATCTAGGTATGATAAAGGGTGATTGTTGTAAAGCTTGTAAGAACTGGAATTTGTGAATAGTGGAACTCTAATATAGTTTTGATTAGAAGAAACTGGATGTAGCTTCTCTTGTTGAGAGGTGAACCAGTATAAGTTCTTGTGTTGATTACTTTCTTTTAATCTCTTCAATTTATCTTAATTTGTGGTTCTTGGTGAATTATTTGTTACTCAACAAGTAGTGTTTTTGAATTGTTTTATTGGACTGAGTAATTTGATTGATTGAAACATTCTTGGTTTCATTTGTGATAAAGATCTTTTAACTCTGATTTTCTAAGATTTTAAAAAGGCCAAGTTTAAAACAATTCACCCCCTTTTGGTTATTGTGTGTAGTCTCATTCTTTTCAAAAAGGGGGAGAAAAAAGAGAAACATAATATTGTAGGGGTGTGTTGTAAATGGGATACACCAAACAAAGCAATAAAGGGATAAACATGTTGCTCATTATCTTAACCAATGTAAAATTACATAAGATAGGGGGAGCATATACATATGCATGAATGTAAATTGTTTATGCAAAGTATACTTGACATTTTTTCTTGGCAAGAAGCTGGTTTCATTTTTAGATATCAAGTACAAGCTCCGGAAAATCAACTCCTTTAAAAGAACACCAAGGTTCAACATGTCAATTGAAGTTTGGCATGTTCAAAGCCAAAAAGGGGGATATTGTTAGATACAAGGGAGCTTGAAGAAGGATCAAGGTATATGTCGAAGCTTGGATGAGGTTTTAGCTTTTAACATGCCATTGAATTGAAGGCATTTGTAATATCTAGATGTATGAGAGTTTCATCTTATGATCCATAGCATTACATAAACATCATTCATTGGCTTGCATTCATGATTTAACAAAACAACATGGTTTGTGAAAAAGCTTTAAGATTTCTTGATTGCATAAAAGCCAAGTGCTCAAGGGTTCATGATTGCATAAAAGCTAAGACCACTATCTTTCTTTAAAAGAAAATCAATACCACACAAATTACCTTCAAGGAGGGTGCCTCCCTCAATCGTCCTCCAATGTTTGAAGGAAAACATTTCAGTTTTTGGAAAAATAGAATGCAAATTTTCATTCAATCAAATGACCTTGGTGCATGGAATGCAATAGAAAAAGGTCTTTTGGTTCCTATCAAACTATTGGTCGATATGATTCCCAAAGAATGGGATGATATGACTGATGTAGAAAAGAGAGTTGTTCAATATGATTTTAAAGCTAAGAACATTATTACTTATGCATTTTTTTCTAATGAATTCTTTAGAACTGTTAGGTGTAAAAGTGCAAAGGAGATGTATAAGATGTTGGAAGTCACTCATGAATGAACTAATGAAGTCAGAATATCAAGGAAGCATGCCTTGATTCATGAGTATGAAATTTTTTAAGATGAACACCACAGAAAACATATGCCAGCTCCAAACAAGATTCACTCACATTGTGAACCATATTCTTGGTCTTGGGAAGACATTTGATACTGAATAGTTAAACATCATAAATGTGACAACAATCAAGGAATCAAAAGATCTATCCAAGATGTCTATGGTTGCATTATTTGGTAAGCTTCTTGAGTATGAATTAGAAATGTCTCAACTGACACATGCTAAAGATGCAGATAAGAAACACAAAAGCATAGCTTTGAAAGTTGCATCCTCTACGTGGAAAAAGAAAAAGACTCAAGTGAAGATGATGAAAATTTGAATCTAATAGTCAAAAGATTCAACAAGTTCATGAAGAACAAAAAGACAAGAAGTTTTCAAAGTTCAACAAAAGAAGTGATAACAACAACAACACACAAATTACACCTGCTTTGAATGTGGTAAGCTTGGCCACATTAAATTTGAATGTTCTATATTCTTGAAAAAGAAATTAGGTGAAAAGAAGAAAAAGAAAGAAGGAAAGCTAAAGAAAGCCTACATAGCATGGGAAGACAATGACTTAACAACTTCTTAATCATCAAGTAAGAATGAAGAAGCTAATGTATGTCTCAATTCTACAATAAGTGAAGATGATGAATTCTCAAGTGCTAAAACAGAGGTAAATCCTGAATTTGATCAAATGGTTGATGCTTTCCATGAGGTGCATGAAGAAGCTCAAAAGATTGCACAATCCAACAATAGGTTAAAAGGTAATCTTAGATGGCATGTCACCAAACTTGCAGAAATGCAAACTGAACTTTGCAACTTGAAAAAAGAAAATGAAAAACTTGTTTCAAGCTACAAAGCTAATGGATGTGTGTGTACCTTCTATTCATCAAATGTAGACAAATGTAAAGTTTTACAAAAAGAGTTTGATGATTACAAAAAGAGTCAAGGTGAAAAATACATGTTATTGCTTTCTGAAAATTCTTACTTAGTGGTCTATTGAAAAGACTCTATAGAGGAAAATGCAGTCTAGATCAAATGATAAGTGTTCAAAAATAGGCTGGAGATATTTCTGGTTTGGGATACAAACATCAAGCGAAACCTTCTGGAAAAACCAAGTTTGTACCACCAAAAGAGAAGAATTCAAGAGCTGTTTCAAAAACCAAGTATAATCAAATGACTCATTTTGAAAAAGCATCAAAAGTTGTTATTTGTAACTATGGCATGAAGAAAGGTCACACATCTCTTAGGTGCTATGCTAGGAGATTTTATGTGCCTAATGGAGAGTGCATTTGGGTCCCAAAGAAAAAGCAAATAGCTAAACCCCTATGGACCCAACCTCAATTGGGTACCTTCCTTCACTTAATTTGAATTTTGCAGGTGTGTTTAAGAGCAAAATCATCATTATGGTATCTTGAAAGTGGGTCCTCTAAACACATGACAAGTGACATGTCCATGCTTACAAATTTGACTCTAAAAGATGGTGGATTTGTCAGTTATGGCGACAACAACAAAGGAAAAATAGTTGGAGAAGGAAATATAGGAGACAAGAAAATAGCTAACCCCTATGGACCCAAACTCAATTAGGTACCTTCCTTCACTTAATTTGAATTTTGTATGTGTGTCTAAGAGCAAAATCATCATTATGGTATCTTGAAAGTGGGTGCTCTAGACACTTGACAAGTGACATGTCCATGCTTACAAATTTGACTCTAAAAAAAAGATGGTGGATTTGTCACTTATGGCGACAACAACAAAGGAAAAATAGTTGGAGAAGGAAATATAGGAGACACCTTTAAAACCAAGATCAGAAATGTTCTTTATGTGGAAGGTTTAAAGCACAATCTCCTAAGTATAAGCCAACTATGTGGTAAAGGATTCATAGTTTCATTAAATGACAATTGTTGTATGATTTGTGATGGTCAAATCGGTGAGGATATTCATGTAGGTAAAATAAAAGGTAATACCTACTTACTCTCTATAGAGCATGCATTCTTTCACAACATAAATTTCCTAGTGAGTAAAAATGATGAATCATGGCTATGGCATATGAGAGCTAGTCACATTAACAACATCACATGAACAAGCTTATTAGAAAAGATTTAGTTATTGGCTTACCTAAACTAAAGTTTGAAAATGACAAACTAAAGGGGAAACAAACCAAGATTTCTTTTCAAAATAAAAATGTTGTTTCTACCTCAAGACCCCTTGAATTGCTTCATATGGATTTATTTGGTCCTTCTAGAACTATGATCTTAGGAGGTAATTTCTATAGGCTTGTTATTGTTGATGACTACTCAAGATTCACATGGACTTTGTTTTTAAGATCCAAGAGTGATGCCTTCATTGCTTTTAGAAAATTAGCCAAACTTATTCAAAATGAAAAGGGAAGCAAAATTATCTCGATAAGATGTAATCATGGTGGTGAATTCCAAAATGAACATTTTGAAAATTTCTGTGAAGAAAATGGAATCAACCATAATTTTTCAGCTCCAAGAACACCTCAGCAAAATGGTGTTGTGGAGAGGAAAAATAAATCTCTTGAAGAATGTGCTAGAACTCTTCTTAATGAGACAAATTTGCCTAAAAATTTTGGGCTGATGCTGTAAGTACAGTTTGCTTCACTTTGAATAGATCGCTAATAAGGCCTATTTTGATGAAAACTCCTTGTGAACTATACAAAGGTAGGAAACTAAACATATCTCACTTAAGAGCATTTGGCTGCAAGTGTTTTGTGTTAAACAATTGTAAAGAATCTCTTGGTAAATTTGATGCTAAAGCTAATGAAGCCATCTTCCTTGGATATTCATTACAAAGTAAAGTATATAAAGTTTTTAACAAAAGAACTTTATGCATGGAAGAATCAGTTCATGTTATTTGTGATGAAATAACCCCTCTAAAGAGGAAAATACGTGTGAAAATGATGTAGGTCCTTGTTAGGACTTTCGGCAAGCGTATCGATTTGTTGTTCTAAGTTACAAAAATTTATAAGATCGTCTCCACAGGGACTTGAGCTTACTCAGTTAATCCAAATATAACTTAATAGTTCAATAGTTATGTACAAGTAGATTGAGCGGAATTTCATTTAGTTTTGAAGGTAACGTGAAATTACTAAACTTTATTAAATAAAATATACTTATGAGAAAGTGGGATTGAGTTTCGTCATTCTTATCCTTAGTATTCAATTTCTATCTTTATTGATGCACACTATTTTACCCCTAATCGATTCCTCGCATATGAAATGAATACCCCAGCATTATAATCGTAATCGCGTGCTATTTTCAATCAAAATGTTATTCCCTATTCCTAGCAACGTAACGTAATGAGTAAAATCATTTGGTTCAAACCCTAAGATTACTTTCCAGTCTCACTTAGGGTTAAATTCATGAAAATAGTGATCAAGTAGAATCAGGAAAAATAAACTAAATGGTATTTTTTCCTAATTATTTAACAATTTGGGGCTGTTTGAAACTTATTTACGAAAATGGGGCTCTTAAACACGCCTAATTTGGGCGTAACTTAATCCGTCACTAATTTTGTCACTAACACTTTTTGCGACAGAATATTCAATCGCAAAAAGTATTAGCGACGGAATTAGCGACCGAATCGGTGTGTGTTTTAATTTTTGACGAAAATATAATGGTGGTCGCTAATTCGGTCGCAAAAAGTGTTAGCGACAGATTGAGTCACACCCAAATTAGGCGTGTTTGAGAGCCTCATTTTCATAAACAAGTTTCAAACAGCCCCAAATTGGTAAATAATTACGAAAAAATACCATTTAGGTTCTTTTGCCAGTAGAATCAAGCATTAAGAACAGAATGAAATTATCAATAAGGAATAGAAATTATTCATGCATAAATAAATATTAAAAGAGAGACATAGGGTTAAGAAGATTACATCCAATCCTGAATAGAAGCTTGCTACTTATTGTAGAGAGAACCTCCTCAAGGGAAGATTTGATGAAAGGCCCTATCACCGCTTCTTTCCAGCAGAGTTTCCACAATAATTCTCACTTCTCTCACTTCCCTAACCTACTTAATACTATTATTTAAGCTCCTAAACTAAAGAAACAAGCTAAGAAGCAAAAGGAATGAAAGAATTGCTTCAAATTCGTGGCCTATTTATAGAAATCTCCCTCCTACCAGCTTCACTCGCCCTGGCGAGTGTTTTTGCCTTGTTTCACTCGCCTGGGCAAGCTAATGTCATCTTTTGGGAACTTGAGCTCGCATGGGCAAGCCAAACACACTGGAATTGGTCGCTTGGGCGAGTTAGAAACTTAGCCTTAAAGAATGCTTTGGGCCTGGATGGGTTTTAGGCCTTTTTTGCTTAAAACACCTCCCATGTTTGCTTTTTAAACCCTTCTTACTTGCTTTTCTTGTTTGGAAGCTTCGAAATTTCCTCGAACCTATCAAAATGCAAAATATGATTGGACAAATCTTCAAAAATATGAAAACAACATTCATCTAAGTACTAAATACAAACTAACTAGGTTTTAGGGCAAGTTCATAGATAAATTTAGTGAAAGCCAAAGATAAATTTAGTGAAAGCCAAAGATAAGTGCCTTCATTTGAAACATGATTTTAACTGAAATATGGCACTTATCAGTCCTCTAGAAGAGTTTATACAACTCAATGGATCAAATGACAAGGAAAAAGAAGAACCAATTGCAGAAATGAAACAATCAACATCTATTCAAGAGCCAAAGGATTGGAGAACTACAAGAGATCTCTCACTTGACAACATAATTGGTGAAGTCACTAAGGGAGTATCTACTAGATCTTCACTAAGAAATCTTTGTTGTAACATGGCTTTTGTTTCTCAAATTGAACCTAAGAACATTGACCAAGCTTTACTTGATGAGCATTGGATGTTTTCCATGCATGATGAACTTAATCAATTCATGAGAAATGGAAGTTTGGAAACTTGTTCCTAGATCTTCTTCTCACAAGCCTATTGGCACCAAGTGAGTTTCTAGGAACAAACTTGATGAAAGTGATATAATAGTCAGAAACAAAGCTAGATTGGTTGCAAAAGGTTCCAACCAAGAGGAAGGCATTGACTATGAGGAAACCTATGCTCCAGTAGCAAGGTTGGAATCCATTAGGTTATTACTTGCATATGCATGCTTAATGGATTTTCAACTATTTCAAATGGATGTTAAAAGTGTTTTTCTTAATGGATATATTGAGGAGGAAATCTATGTTGATCAACCTCCAGGATTTGTTGATTTCAAATATCCAAATCATGTTTTTAAACATAAGAAAGCTCTTTATGGATTAAAGTAAACACCTAGATCTTGGTATGAAAGATTGAGCAACTTCTTGCTTAGTCAATCTTTTACAAGAGGTCAAGTAGACAAAACCTTGTTTATCAAGAAGCCGGGCAATAATATCTTGTTGGTTCAAGTATATGTTGATGATATAATATTTGGTTCAACTAATCATTCTATGTGCAAAGAATTTTCTATCTCTATGCAGAATGAGTTTGAAATGTCTATGATAGGAGAATTGACATTCTTTCTTGGACTTCAAGTGAAGCAAATGAAAAATGGAACATTTCTCAGCCAATCAAAATACTGCCTTGAAGTGATCAAGAAATTTGACATGGACAAAAGCAAAGATGCTGCTACTCCAATGGCTACCTCAACCTATCTTGATTCAAATTAAAATGGCAAGAAGGTTGATGAGTCAAAATATAGAGGAATGATAAGATCTCTACTATACTTGAAAACAAGTAGACCATATATAATGTTGAGTTTGTGCTTGTGTGCTAGATATCAAGCTAATCCTAAGGAGTCACATCTCACTACTGATGATGATGCATCTTGTGGCGGGCGTAGTACTGCAGATATACATTAGAGCTAGATGATGACTATGTATTGTTGTGAGGGCCGAGAGGCCAGTGATTGTGATGCCTTTGATGATGTGTGTCATAGAAGTGAGCCAGGGGAGGAGGAGAAGCCTCCAAGATCCCTGAGCTTACTGAGATGTGTATCTCACCCCGTGTGGGGATTATGTTTTTGCAGGTGATTCATCTGGCAGAGATGATAGGTCTCAGAGCGGGAGGCCCCAGTAGAGACAGTTCCTGTGCAGCTGCATGGCAGCACTGTGAGAGCATAGAGACTCCTTTGTTTTGTTTTGATGTATTTTGTACCCCTGTGAGGGAAGATGTGTGTGTGCACACATGTTTTGGATTTTGTTATGTATCTGGACTTTATATGAATTGTATGCCCTCGTGTGAGGAAGTGATCTGTGAGATCAGGGCGATGTATGCCTATTCTTTTGTATAGACACTGTGAGTGTCTTGATGATGTATATATGTATACCTGTGGTTTTCTCCTGATATATCTGTGTAGATATTGTTGATGTATCTGCCGTTGTTTTTTTGTTGTTTTGGATCAATGAGGCTGGCTGATGTTTATGATTAAGTGGTGATGCGTACCATACATAATGAATCAAGAAATAAGGTTTTATTAGTGCTTCCACGGGTTTTAATTAAAGTTAATTACTGCGCTTATCTGATTAAGTAATTGTTAATACACCGGATGCATACGGGGTGTTACACACTTCTTAGCTTCCTTCTCATCATAATCTCTATCTTGAAGGGCTTGAGCAAGGGCTTCCCGGGTCCTCAGGGCA
Organism: Glycine tomentella; assembly: GCA_007407185.1. Taxonomy (NCBI): domain Eukaryota; kingdom Viridiplantae; phylum Streptophyta; class Magnoliopsida; order Fabales; family Fabaceae; genus Glycine; species Glycine tomentella. The sequence goes on along the minus strand of PYAF01006184.1, from coordinate 59,080 downwards.
TCTTCAACTCATCTAGCATACTCCCTTGAAGTTAGAAGGTCATTGACTTCAACTGTCAAAGCATATGGATTAGCACCAACCCCCTTTCTCGGGTTGAGTATTTTTCAAAATACAGAGGAAATATCCTAAAGTCAAAAAATTATGAAACAAGAATACTCCACAAACAAGTCATCGCTATTCAAAGGCATCAAATAAGACTGCTGGAAGGAACGTATGATAGTTCATTTCAAGTCCATTGATATAGAACCTTGGGATGTCATAGAACATGGCAACTATATTTCACTGGATGATCAACCAAATAAAGTTCCCATAACGTCTTGGACAGATGCTCAAAGACAAAGGTTTCTGCTGAACTCTAAAGCTTGAAATGCTCTGTTGTGCACTCTCTCTGATGAAGAATATACAAAGTTCCATCGCTACATAAGTGTAAAAAAAATGTGGTACCCATTAGCCATGACATATGAAGGATCGTCACAGGTAAAACATGTAACACCCTGAAATATCGATAACTGAAAATAGACGTCTGATGTATTTCTTGTGCTATTTGATTATTTGAAATGTTATGTGAATTATCCATGTGCAATTGCTTGGTGTAGATGTCAAGTTATGTAGAGTTTGTTTGAGATATATTGTAATTGAGTGATTCCATGTTTGACACAAAACCTGTTTAGTAAAATCACCATTCTGAATTGGTTAACCGTTGGATCATCTTCAAATTTTAACGGTAGGTTCCTAACCAACGTCTGGAACATGAGAAGTTAATTTTTTCACAGAAGTAGAAATTTTAAAATTTGGTCAGCACGCCCAGGCGAATTTTGCACGCACTTTTGCTCACCTGGGCGAGTCAAGGTGGTGATAAATAGTACCAACAACATCCAAACTCCAAAAATGGCTTCTTTTCTCCCAAAACAGCCACCTAACACCCTTCCCTTCCTCCTCTACTAGCCATGGCCACCGGTGACCACCATGAGGCACAGCACTTGCTGTTGGACCACAGCACGAAAAGGAACACTTTAATCGGAGTGGAATCTTGGAAACACTTCTCAAAGTTTCGGCAGAGAATGGAGCTTCCAAATCCTTCTTTCTTGATTTCCTTGAGGTAATCTTAGTTTTCTTTGTCTTCTTCTAGCTAGTTTAAGCTTCTCTTAGTGTCTTTTGTGTTTTGGGTACCGTTGGTAGGAGTTTTACACTTCCTTTGAAAACCCTTTGAAAATAAGATGTTGTAAAAGCCTCCTTTTTATGAAACTGATGTCGTTTTCATGATCCTTGTTGAACCCCGATCATATTGGTGTAACTGGAATTTCAAAATGATGTCTTTTGATGTGAACTCTAAAACATCATTTAGCCCCTTTTCGATTTGAGTGAGCATTTGACCCCAAATGTTATTTTGACCTTGCTTTTGAAATCTATACTAAATTATCTTCAATTTGGTATATAGAGCTCTGCATTTGGAGAAACACGCGTATTCGAAGGATCGCGAAACAACACCGCTAGGCTGTAACAGGGAGAACTTCTAGTTAGTTAAGGGGAGTTGATTATTTTGGTGATAGTTTAGATACCATAGTTGGGGGACAGGGAGTCCAACTATGAAGATAATTGTCTGTCCCTGCTGTGTGCTAGTTTTCATGAAAAACTACGTTTTTAACTAATGGGATGCAATGTATTTATGATTGATGTGTGTTTGTTCCTGTGTGTGCTCGTTTTCAAGAAAAAAAATGTGTTTTTAACTAATGGGATGCGATGAATTGGCTTGTTGATGAATAAAACTGTGGTGGATGTTGTTGTTGTAATTGATTGAATTTTTGGGAAAAGTCTTAATTACAGAGGAGACTTTGCATAAAATTTTATAATATGTTTTCCTATTTAATTCTTTATTAAATTTTTAAATGGGCATAAGAGTGTGGTTTCTATATTGTCCTCCTCTTTAATTTAGAATTTTCCTAAAATACCAGTCTCATGGTAATATGGATTGTGGATGAATGAGGTGATATTGATGTTATTGATAATGTGGAAATGAGATGTTATTGATGTGTTGGTGATGATTGAATGAGATAATGATGATGTACAAATGAAATAATGTTGATGTGGTTGATGATGTTGAAATGAGATGACTTTGATATGCATGATGATGATATTGAGATAATGTGATGTTGATGTTAATAATGACATTGATGAGAGATAATGTTGATGTGGACAATGTCATTGTGTGGTGTGGATACACATGAATACCCATAGGGGGTGCATGACGGGTTACCCTTGCGAGGAAGGATTTGTTCCTAGCCAGGTCATGTAATGATGGTCCCCATGGTTGTATGATGTGTATGTCCACGTGGGATGCAATGACCGATTGGTTACCCTTGCGAGGATAGATTTGTTCCTAACCACGATCAGTGTATCAGTGAGCCCACATTGGTGTGTTATGTACGTACATGGGGGCTGCATGATGGGTTACCCTTGCGAGGAAGGATTTGTTCCTAGCCGGGTCATGCATTGATGATGCCTATGTTTCATACTTCATTTGCATGGATGGAAATAGAATGAAGGCACTCGTGTACCTGTGGGTTTCTGTGGGCTGAAAATGCAGGTACTAAGGGATCATCAGGTTTGGAATTCCCTAGCGACGCTAGCTGATCACCGAGGGTAATGGCCAGTGCACGACAAGGTGACCCCGATAGGCAATGAATCATTTTTCGGGAGATGGTACCACATTGCATTCTGATAGATGAGTCAGGTGCATGCATCATTCTATGCATGAGTTGTGAAATGCATTGGATGATTGGTTTGTTGAGTGTGTATTGAAATCATGGATTTTTGTTAATGATTTTGATGGGTAAAATTGTTTCCTTCCCAATTGCTGCTATCTGATGTTTGTTGGCTTTATATAATAAACTCACCCTTGCATTTGTTGTACTGTATTGTTCACACGATTAGAGTCAATGATATCGTAACGACGAGGTGGTTCGTTACAAAACATAACAAGCTCATCTTGTTGACACGTAAGTATGAATACTTCACTATGGAAGATGCTCAAGATATACAAGACATGTTTGGACGCTTCCAAACTATTTTAAATGAATTACCTTATCTTAACAAAACGTTTGATAACTATGATAACATTGACAAAATTCTAAGTTTATCCAGAAAGTGGAGACCGCAGGTCATAGCCTTGAGAACTGTGATGAACTTATAATCTATGTCCATTGAAAATTTGATTGGAACCTTAAAGGTTCATGAGCACAAACTTCAACAAGATAAAATATTCAAAAAGGGAAAATCCTTGTCCTAACAACACAAAAAAGCAAAACATCTTCAACATGAAAGGAATCTTCATCCAGACCTGAGTCTAGAAGCTCATCGAAAGCATTCAACATTGATACACCTTTTGATTATGAGTCCGGTGGTGGAGGCTCATATGAAGATGATCAATTATCTTTCATCTCGAGGAAGATAAAGAACATGTGGAAGAAAAGAAATGGATCAAACTTGAAAAGATCTAAGAAACCACATAGAGAAAGAAAGGAAAAGGAGAAAAGACTACATCATATGCTATGAGTGCAAGAAATCAAAGCATGTCAAAATGTCCAGATCTTGATAAATCAGCTCACAAGAAAAAGTACCTCAAACCAAAGAACAAGAAAGTATTGATAAGCACGTGGGAAGAACAGGGTGACACATCATTCAATGAAGCATAAGAGGAAGAAGAAGTCAACCTTTTCTAATGGAAGACACTGCATAAGAAGGATTAGATTTAGAATCAGATGAAGAGATAAATATAAATAACCTTGAAACTCTTCAATTAGCATATAATGAACTTTCTCCAACTTATCCATTTTGTTCAAAGCTTATCAAAATTTGAGAAAGGACTTCAAAAGTCTTTCGAAAGATTATAAACAACTCCAAGGGAAACATAAAGAAAAGATAGATAATTCTTCAGAAATTTCCACTCAATCATATGATGACTTTGAAAGTTTAAAGTTGAAAATAACAAAGGTTCTCATTGAGAATGAATAAATTTGTAAAGAAAGATCCAGTCTATTGGAAGACCTTTAGAAGTTGAAAAATTAAATAGAAGGCTTACAAAATGAGTATACCACACTCAATAAACTTCATGATTACCTAAATGAGAAAAAGTGTAATCTATTAAAGAATGTTCACAAGTCCATAAGAATTATAAAACTTGGAGACAAGTAAACATAACTTAAGGGTTGAATGTGAAGGATATAAGAAAAGCCTGAAATTCTCAAATGATAAACTTGAACAGTATAAGGCTCTCTAAAAGCAACCTCAAGATGTGGTTACACTTGATCAAGAAATTGAATTTCTAAGAGAAATTATATCCCAATTTGTTGGAAGCACTAAGAAACTTAACAAAATTTTAAGATACAACAAATGCCCAACTGACAAATTTTGGAATGGATATAAAGGAAACAAATATGTTCATGATGAAGAAACCATAATATGTTATTTCTGTGGAAAGGTTGGACACATGGCATCTAAGTGCAGACATCTACCAAAAGTTGGATCGTCCAATGCTTTCAGAACTAACAAGAAAAGACCTAAGAAAATTTGAGTACCTAAAGAGAAAATAATTCTTGTTGCAGGTATATTCAACCACAATAAGGACACTCCAATCATGGTACCTGGACAATGGTTGCTTACGTCACATGACAGGAGAAAAATATATGTTCCAATGCTTGAATCCCATGCATGCAATATCTTTCAGAAGTAACAAAAAAAGACCCAAGAAAATTTGGGTACCTAAAGAGAAAATAATTCTTGTTGTAGATATATTCAACCACAACGAGGACACTCCAATCATGGTACCTAGACAGTGGCTGCTCAGGTCACATCACAAGAAAAAAATGTTTGCTCCAATGCTTGACTCCCATGCATGGTAGAACAACCACTTTCGAAGGAAATCAGAAAGGGAAAATAGTAGGAGTAGGAAAGATAAGTATTGATTCATATCATCCCATTGATAATGTACTTTTTGTTAAAGGTCTTAACACAATCTACTTAGCATAAGTCAATTATATGACAGTGGACTTGATGTTTTTTTAGCAAAGAAAGGTGTATTGTCCAACACATAAATGGGATCCAACTTTTCACTGCTAAGAGGAAAGATAATGTTTATAAGATTAATCATAGTGAACTATCAAATCAAAATGTAACATGTCTATTATCCATCAAAGGAAATCACTGGGTATGGCACAAGAAACTTGGACATGCAAGCTGGAGGTTAATCTCAAAACTGCAAAGACATGACTTTATGAGAGGTTTACCAAGAATGCCATACAAAGATGATTTACTTGGTGAAGCGTATCAGAAGAGGAAACATATTAAAACCTCTTTTGCAAGAAAAAACTCCTTTTCTACCTTAAGACCACTTGAATTGTTACATATTGATTTGTTTGGTGCAGCTAGAACAACCTCTATCAGTGGAAAAAGATATGCTTTGGTAGTAGTGGATGACTACTCAAGATGGACATGGATTATGTTCCTTGCTCACAAGAATGAGTCCTTTGAGGTCTTCTTTAAATTATGCAAAAGGATTCAAAATGAAAATGGAATATGAATTACTTTAATGAGAAGTAATCATGGTGGAGTGTTTGAAAATGAAAGTTTTCATCTATTCTACAAAAAATATGAAATTCTTCATAGCTTCTCTATTACTAGAACACCTTAACAAAATGGTGTTGCTGAGAGAAAAAATAGATCATTGGAAGAAATGGCTAGACCCATGCTCAATGACAACTCTAAACCTAAACACTTATGGGCTGAAGCAGTGAATACTACCTGTTATTTTCAAAACAAATTTTATATAAGACCTATTCTAAAAAGAACTCCTTATGAAATGTGGAAAGGACGAAAGCCCAACATTTCATATTTTCATTCTTTTGGATGCCAGTGTATCATTCTCAACACTAAATACACCTTGATAAAGTTTAACTTTAAGTGTGATAATGGAACACCTTGATAAAGTTTGACTCTAAGTGTGATAATGGAACTGAAAGATAGGGCCTTGAAGCCCAAAGGCATGTGAGAAGAAAAATAAAATTTTTCAAAGCGTAAACACACATACCATTCAAGAATCATTCTTTAGGACATAGATGTTACCTTGTTTATATTCAAAATTGATGATCAAGAATAGGTTTGAAGATACAAGCCCTCTAATGTTGATCCACACCACTTCTTATCAAGACTCAAGAACACTTCTTGAATGCCCCAACAAACACCAAAGGAGGCAAGCTAGGCGCACCAATGGAGAGGAAGAAGGTTAGTTTTTAAAGTGTTTTACTTATATAAGAGACTCACCAATAGATGATATTGGTGGCTGAATTTTCAGCCAAAATTCACACAAAGGGGCACGTGAAAAAGAGGAAGATAAATGGGGTTTTCTCAAAAACCATTATTTGAGAACTATGATCACAAGAGTATACTTATAGAAGAGTTTTAGGTCAAATTTTTAACCATAAAATTCTGATCATTAAGCATCTTATACGTGAAGAAAAGATAG
>PYAF01006184.1:24862-52463 GCA_007407185.1 Glycine tomentella | reverse complement strand
CAAGATCATCCTATTAAATCTATTTGGTTTCCATATGTATTTCCTTTCGTCTCGGTTACCTTCCCATAAAACCTAGGGTAAGGAAACGTATCAGCCCTTGCGGTCTAGGGTAAGCTTTAATACGAAATAGGGAGTCTCCAATTTTACTGACTCTAAAGGCAAATCATCTCATGATTTCTTTTACTATGCATAGATTCCCAAGTCCAGTAAATGTCATCCCAATTTCTCCGATTTACAGATAACCTAATCTCTCACAGAGATTTGACGAATTCCTTCAGCTAGTCACCCTAGACTCGTGTTCTTTCAAGACATGCCTAAAGGTATACCTATGTGTATCCATGTTTCAGGCAGATGAGGTATACAATCAAAGCATGTCTTCCAGAACAGTCTAGGTAAAAACTTCTGGTCCAAGGAAAGACACACCCAAATAATAAGAGACTTCTCTAATGATACTATCTGTGGGATTTCCTCATAGAGTCTCTTTGTGGGTCCGTTCAGTGCGAGCTATACCCTTATAGATCCACCCACAACTTTAGCTAAGACATCTCCATGTCTGTAGCTCATGAGGTCTTTACCTTGTATCTGCATACAAGTAGATAAGCCGTGCTAGTCTTACTCGAGATCGCTAATCCCCATTCTCAGTGTCTCTAGACTAGGAACTTAAATTTAGGAGTAGACATCTGGTATCCATGCATCCTCATGATCGTGATCCCATCACTGATATTCAAGAGATACATATTATATTCCAAGGGTTTTATCCAGTTACTCATATATTAATAATAATATTGAGACAAAATATGAAACAAGATAAAGAGCGCTTATAATTTATTCATGACAATATGAAAAGTACATGTACGTCCTAATCTAATGAAAAGATTGTCTCCAGGACATCCATATACTAACAGGAACATTACTTGGGTACTCTGAAACATCCAAGGCATACAAAGTTTACAACTCTAGAACCTCAATTGTGGAAGAAGCTATAGACATGTAAGATTTAATGACACAAAGCTTGCATGCAAATGTCAAATCTTGATGAATCTTTTGCAGATATAAGACTAGACAAAGGCATTGGACTATTGATAAAACAATCTTCAGAAATCGATGCATCCAATCAAGTAACAGAACAACCTCAAGAAGAAAGAGAACCAACTAGAAGGATTCTAAGGAAGAACCATCCAAAGACTTAAATCATTGGAGATCCATCAACCAAAGTCCAGACAAGACGATCTTTCAGACAAAAAGGTTACACAACTCTCAATTCAAAAGTGGAACCCATGCATATTGATGATGCAATGGAAGATGATAACTGGGTAAAAGCCATGCAAGAGGAACTTGAACAATTCCAAAAAAAATGTGTCTGGAAGCTTGTACAACTACAACAAGGAAAGAAAGTAAAGGATGTTGAGTGGGTGTTCAGAAACAAGCTGGATGAGACAGGTATAGATTATACATAAACCTTTGCTCTTGTTGCTCGTCTAGAGGCAAGAAGCACTTTACTCTCATTTGCAGCTCATACAAAAATGAGACTATATGAAATGGACATAAAAAGTGCATTTTTAATGGATTGATATGAGAGGAAGTCTATGTAGAACAACCCCCTAGGTTTGAGAGTAACATTTTTTCACACCATGTTTTTAAACTCAATAAAGCATTGTATCGACTTAAGCAAGCTCCTCAAGGTTGGTATGAATATCTTAGTTTATTTCTTTTAAACAATGGCTTTGAAAGAGAAAAAATGGATACAACTCTGTTCCATAAGAACTATGACTCCCAATTTATATTAGTTCTAATTTATGTAAGGATTTTTCTAAGCTAATGCAGGATGAATTCGAAATGAGAATGATGAGAGAGCTAAAGTTAAGACTACAGATAAATCATACTAACAATGGAATCTATAACCATCAAACCAAATATGTCAAGGAACTTCTCAAGAAGTTCAAGCTGCAAGATACAAAAGAAATAAAGACTACTATGCATCCAACAACATATCTTGGACTGGACGAGGAATCAAACAAAGTGGACAACTCACAATACAGAGCAATGATTGGATCCTTATTATATCTAACTGCATCCAGACCTGACATATTTTCAGTGTTAGATGTGCCAGATTCCAACAACACCTAAGGGAAGTTCATTTAACTATTGTCAAAAGAATATTCAAATATTTAAATGGAACTCCTAATCTTGGTCTTTACTTTAAGCTTAGTAAGGAATTCAAGTTAATCATTTATTGTGATGCCGACTATGTTGGTGACAAACTTGAAAGAAAAAGAACTAGTCTCTTGGATAAAAAGAAGCAAGGATGAGTAGCACTATCCACTACAGAAGCACAATACATATTAGCAATAAGCTAATGTACTCAACTGATATGGATAAAGAATCAACTAGAAGACTACAATATATATGAAGGAAACATCCCTATCTACTATGATAATAAAGCTGCAATAAGTATTTCTAAAAATCCTACTTTGCATTCATAAGCCAAGCACATGAAGATTAAGCATCATTTTCTAATAGACAATGTTCAGAAGTGAATAATGGAACTACAATTTGTACCTACTGATGGTTAGTTTGTTGACATTTTCACAAAATCCTTACTGAAGAAAGGTTGATTCTGTTAAGGGATTAACTTAGAATAGACTTGGTAAAGGAATGATTAATGTCTAAATGCCTGGCAAGTTACACTTTGCATGTAGAAGACACATCATCAAATCACCATATATACATACATGCATGACTGGATGATTACAAGTGGTGAGGGATATAATAAAAAAGTATACACCTCATCAAAATTTTGTGTTTTGACTGTTAAGTTATCCTTGAGTAACGAGCCTCTTAATTACCTTTTAAAAACCTAGGAAACTACCCAAATTATTGTATAAACTCCTTTAAATCAGGGCAATGATCTATCTTTATTATCTTTGCATGAATCCTCAAGAATTGATGTATGGTTGAACCCATCAACCATGAATTTTCCAAATCTACCTTGAATTGAAACTCAAACATAGAGTTTTCTTCAAGGACACAAAGCTGTCTGAAATTCACAAACTAATGGTTGTTTGTAAATTTGATTTCAGAAATGGAAAGTGGGGTGAAGGTAAGGGATAAAAGTGGATGGAACCATGGAAAAGCTTTCCAATAAGCCTAGGAAGAATCGCCACAATAGCTTGAAGCTATTGATAAGAAACATGAAGTTCTTACATAAGAACAAGAGAAAAATCTCTTACAAACGAACTCTTGTAATGACCCACCCCGTCGCTACTGTATCATCAACTTTTACCTCACAAGATTTAACTTTTAATGAAATCTTCATTAAATTGATTATGAAAATGATGGTAAATTTTTTCGCGATAATATAAATATCATACACATATTACAATTCCATAATTAATCACATATGCATATATATATATATATATGTATATTAAATCAGTACATGTCATCCATATGTTAAAACTTCCTTTAGTTTTACATATAATACAACTAAAATTACATATCTAACAAAAAGTCAAAGAACTAACTAAGAAAGAGTTAATTAACAAAACACAACTCTTTCCCAAAAAAGAAACCCAACATCATCATGTCGGCTTTGCGGCTCCAACCAAAAAGAATCTCCCTCCAAAGTCACCTAAGGCTACTCATCTGCTCACACGAACGAAGGTTCACGATCATCACGGGTACCAACCACACGGTACAACAAACGCAAGGGTGAGTTTATTATGTACAACCAACAATTATCAAGTAACCACAATTGGAAAGGAAACAACAATCACAATCACAATTATTACCAAAATTCTATCAGTCCAATACATACTCAACAAACCAATCATCCGATGCATTTCACAACTCAACAAACATGCATAGAATGATGCATGCACCTGACTCATCTATCAGCATGCAATATGGTACCATATCCCAGAAATAGCCTCTCATAGGAAAAATGATTCACCGCCTATCAGGGCCACCCCGTGGTGCACTGGCCATCCCCCCTCCCCCCTGGTGATCAGCCAACGTCGGTAGGGAATTCCAAACCTGATGACCCTTTAGTACCTGCGTTCTCAGCCCACTGAAACCCACAGGTACGCGTGTGCCTTCATTCTATTTCCATCCATGCAAATGAAGTATGAAACATGGGCATCATCAATGCATGACCCGGCTAGGAACAAATCCTTCCTCGTGAGGGTAACCCGTCATGCACTCCCCATGTACATACGTAACACACCAATGTGGGCTCACCGATGCACTGACCGTGGCTAGGAACAAATTCATCCTCGCAAAGGTAACCAACCAGTCATTGCATCCCACGTGTACATACACAGCCTATAACCATGGGCACCATCAATGTATGACCTGGCTAAGGACAAATCCTTCCTCGCAAGGGTAACCCGTCATACACCCCATGGGTATCCATGTATATCCACACACAATGACATTGTTCACATCAACATTATGTCTCATCAATGTCATTATCAACCTCAACATCATATCATCTCAATATCATCATCATGCAAATCAATATTACCTCATTTGAACATCATCAACTACATCAACATTATATCATTTATACATCATCAAACACATCATCATTATCTCATTCAATCATCATTGACACATCAATAACATCTCATTTCAACATTATCAATGACATCAATATCAGTTCATTCATCCACATTACCACGAGACTGGTATTTTAGGAAAATTCTAAATTAAAGAGGAGGACTGCAATATGGAAAACACACTTTTATGCCCATTTAAAAATTTAATAAAGAATTAAATAGGAAAACATATTATAAAATTTTGAGCAGAGTCTCCTCTGTAATTAAGACTTTTCCCAAAAATTCAATCATCACAATAATAATATCGTTCACAGTTTTATCCATCAACAAGCTAATTCATCGCATCCCATTAGTTAAAAACACAAATTTTCTTGAAAACGAGCACATACAGGAACAAACACACATCAATCATAAATACATCGCATCCCATTAGTTAAAAACATAGTTTTTCTTGAAAACCAGCACACAGCAGGGATGTAACGCTCGGCCACTTGCAGGATCAACGACTGTCCCTACATACCAACACAATACTTTTCAGCGTGCTTTGTCCTCACTCACACACTTCCTGAGAAACTTCCCAGGAGGTCACTCATCCCAAGATTACTCCAAGTCAAGCACGCTTAACTGTGGAGTTCTTATGTTATGGGCTACCGAAAAGTAGATGCACCTTGTTAGTATAGATAGTACCTATTAAATCCTTTAAGTTATCCTCAACTGTACAGTCCCATACCTGTACAGCCTCTGGATCCCTCTCGTTTGGGTGTGTATTCGATTCATTCATGTACCCCTCCCGCTGGAAGCCTGCCAGGAGCCGCTCCTTGTCCGTGCCTCACTGCACCGACGATCACTCCCCGCCCTCGTCAGCGCCCGGGATGTTACAAGGGACATACAATTATCTTCATAGTTGGACTTCCTGGCCCCCAACTATGGTATCAAAACTATAACTAAATAATAAACTCCTTTTACCTAACTAGGAGTTCTTCTGTTAAAACCTCACAGTGTTGTTTTGGAGATCCTTCAATACGTGTGTTTTTGTCCAAACACAGAGCTCTATATGCCAAATCGAAGACAATTTAAAATAGATTTCCTAGGTAAGATCAATATTAACATTTAGGGTCAAATACCCACTCAAATTCAAAAACGGTGCTAAAAGGGTGTTTTGGGAGTTTACATCAAAAGACATCATTTTGAAATTCCGATCACACCAATATGACCGGGGTTCAACAAGGATCACATAAATGACATCAATTTCACAAAAAGAGACTTTTATAACATCTCATTTTCAAAGGTTTTTCAAATGAAGTATAAAACTCCCAACAACGGTACCCAAAACACAAGAGACACTAATAGAAGCTTAAACTAGCTAAGAGAAGACAGAAGAAACTAAGATTACCTCAAGGAAACCAAGAAAGAAGGATTGGGAACTCCGTTCTCTACCGAAACTTCAAGAGGAGTTTCTAAGATTCCGCTCCGATTAAAGGGTTCCTCTCCGAGTAGTGGTCTCGTGGCAAGCAATGGCAGTCCGTGGTGGTCACCGGTGGTCTTGGGTTGTGGAGGATGGTGGTGGGAGGTGGGTTGGCTGTTCGGAGGAAGAAAGAGGCAGATTTTCATGGTTTGGAACGCTGCTGCACAATTTATGACTGCCTTCACTCGCCCAGGCGAGTAAAAATGCCTACAAAATTTGCCTGGGCAAGCTGACCAAAATTTAAAATTTTTGCTTTTGTGAAAAAATTAATTTCTCATGCTCCAAACATTATTTTGACAAGCCCAATGGTCAAAACTTTCATGAGGAAATGTATCCTTCCTCAAATGAAGCCACACCAAATCTCCTTCATTAAAGATCACTTGTTTCTTGTGCTTATTGGCTTGCTTTGCATATTATTCTATCTTTTTCTCCACATGTGCCATCACTTGTTCATGCATTTTCCTCACATAAGAAGCTTTAGACAAAGCATCATGATTAATCATAGAAGAAGTGTTAGGTAAAGGCAACAAATCAAAAGAAGTTAAAGGATTAAAGCCATAAACAATTTCAAAAGGAGATAAGGAAGTAGTCTTGTGAACTACTTTATTGTAAGCAAACTCAATGTGAGGTAGACACTCCTCCCATGTTCTCAAATTACTCTTGATGTAGCATCTAAGAAGTTGACCCAAGGTCCTATTCACCACCTCGATTTGACCATACGTTTGTGGGTGACAAGTTGATGAAAACAAGAGTTTTGTACCAAGCTTAGCCCACAATGTTTTCCAAAAATGGCTAAGGAACTTTGTGTCTCTATCACTCACAATGCTTCTCGGCAATCCATGTAGTCTCACCACTTCTTTAAAGAAAAGATTAGCTACTTCACAAGCATCATCACTCTTATGACAAGGAATGAAGTATGTCATCTTTGAGAACCTATCAACAACAACAAAAATTGAATCCTTTACCCTCTTGGATCTTGGAAGACCAAGCACAAAATCCATAGAAATATCAACCCAAGGGGAGTTAGGAATAGGCAAAGGTGTATATAAGCCATGAGGCATTAATCTAGATTTAGCTTTATGACAAACAATGCATTGAAAAACAAGCTTATGCATATCATGCCTTATTGTTGGCCAAAAGAAATATTCATGTAAAATAGCCAAAGTTTTATCTACACCAAAGTGTCCCATTAAATTATTCTCATGTGCTTCCCTAATGAAAAGTTCTCTCAAAGAGCTTTTAGGAACACAAAGCTTCTTTTCCTTGAACAAGAAACCATCATGTCTAAAATATCCTTGATGAGCCCGCTTTTCACACAATGCAAAAATACTAGAGAAGTCATGATCACTTGCATACAATTCCTTTATGTGACTAAAACCAAGCAATTTAGTTTCAAGCATAGAAATCAAACAATGCCTCCTTGACAAGGCATCTGCCACCACATTCAACTTTCCTTGCTTGTGTTTAATGACATAAGGAAATTGCTCAATGAACTCTACCCACTTAGCATGTCTCTTGTTGAGTTTTCGTTGACATTTCAAATATTTAAGAGATTCATGATCACTATGTATAAAAAATTCCTTAGGTAAAAGATAATGTTGCCAAGTTTGCAAGACTCTAACAAGTGCATACAAATCTTTATCATAAGTGGAATAGTTCAAATATGCACCCTTTAATTTTTCACTAAAATAAGCAATAAGATGTTTATCTTGAATCAAACCCCTCCTCCCCAATGCCCACATTAGATGCATCACATTCCAATTCAAAGAAAGCATTAAAATTAGGCAATGCAAGAATAGGTGCATGAGATAACTTATCCATCAATGTTTGGAAAGCAATTTCATGTTCTTGCTTCCAAGAAAAGCTCACGGTTTTCCTCATCAATTCATTCAAGGGAGAAGCAATGGTACTAAAGTCCTTCACAAATCTCCTATAAAAGTTAACTAAACCATGAAAGCTTATCACATCCTTCACACCTTTTGGAGTTGGCCACTCCATGATGGCTTTCACTTTCTCTGGATCCACTTGGACTCCTTGAGCACCTACTACAAAACCTAGAAACACTGCTTGTGAAGTGCAAAAATAACATTTATCAATTGCTCCAAACATTTTTTCCTTCCTTAGCACCTCCAAGACACTTTTTACATGCATCAAATGATCATTTAAATTGGCACTATAAACAAGAATGTCATCAAAGTACACTACCACATATTTTCCTATAAAATGCCTAAGAATATGATTCATAAGTCTCATAAAGGTATTAGGTGCATTAGTCAAACCAAAAGGCATAACTAACCATTCATAAAGCCCAAATTTTGTTTTGAAATCCATTTTCCATTCATCCCCTTCCCTCATTCTTATTTGATGATACCCACTCTTAAGATCAATTTTAGATAAAATAGTAGCACCATGCAATTCATCTAAAAGATCATTAAGTCTAGGGATGGGATGCTTATAACTTAATGTGATGTTGTTGATTGCCCTAAAATTCGTGCACATTCTCCAAGTTCCCTCCTTCTTAGGCACAAGAATAATAGGCATAGCACAAGGGCTCATGCTTTCACGGATCCACCCTTTGTCAAGTAGCTTTTCCACTTGTGTTTGGATCTCCTTTGCTTCCATGGGGAAGTCTTATATGTTGGCATATTTGGAAGTGAACATCCAAGAATCAAGTCAATTTGGTGCTCTATGTCTCTCAAAGAAGGCAAGCCATTAGGCACTTCTTTTGGAAAAACATCATGATATTCCTCCAAAAGAGATTGCATAACTTTTGGCAATTTCTAACCTTCTTTTTCAACATGTAAACAAAGATAGTTAGGAAGCCTAAAATAAAGAGGTTGTTGAGCCAATAACAGTCTCTTAATTTGTTTTTCACTCAAGAACAAGCTCTTTTTAATCTCATGAATTTTATTGCTCTCATTTTCTTTCTCTTTTCTTTTCTTCTCACTAGTTTTTCTCTTTACTAGCTCACTTTTGTTCTCTTTTTTAGGTGCAGTATTTTTTTTAAACTCCTCAATTCTTTTTTCTTTCATCTTTATTTGATCCTCACACACTTGTTTAGGAGTCAAAGGCCTCAAATATAATTTTCTTTCCTAAGTGCTCAAATTCAAAAGTGTTCTCCATGCCATTGTGTATCACTATCCGATCATATTCCCATGGTCTACCAAGAAGGACATGACCAGCCTCCATAGGTACAATATCACAAAGAACATTATCATTATAAGCATTAATAGAAAAAGGAATAAGCATTTGAGAATTTACCACCACTTCTCGACTTTCACTAAGCCATTGTAGCTTGTATGGTCTTGGATGCCTTGTGGTTGGCAAGTGTAATTTCTCCACAAGTCTTGTGCTAGCCACATTGGTGCAACTCCCTCCATCAATGATAAGTGAGCACACTTTATTTTCAACTTAACACCTTTGTGAAAAATATTTTCTCTTTAACTTTCTTCTTTTTCTAGGCAAAAATTGCTCAAGATTCTTCTTACCATCAAGAGATCACTCTCTTCGGCCTCCACTAGTATGAGTTCTTCTTCTTCTTCACTTGAAGAACTATTTGAGTCCCTTAAAGACTTACTCTTTATGCCTCCATCTTTAAGCAAAATCATAGTTCTCTTGTTGGGACATCGGGAAGCAATGTGACCCTCACCAAGGCACTTAAAACACTTGATATTGCTTGATCTTGTTGGAGTTGGATCCACAAATTTTTTGTATGAGATCTCCACCCTTTCTTCTTTATTTTTCACATGAGAAACCTCCCTTTTTGGCTTGTCCTTCCAGCTGGAAGTTGCAGCCCCACTGATCTTGGAAAAGGAAGTTGTTTTTCTTTTTATTTGTTGCTCCACCCTTTGAGCTTTGTGGACTAGCTCCTCAATTGTTGCATATGAGTATAGTTCCATCACATCTTGAATTTCTCTTTTCAAGCCATAAAGGAATCTAGCCATTGTTGCTTCTTGGCTCTCCACAATTTCAGCCCTTATCATCATCAATTCCATTTCCTTGTAGTAGTCATCAACACTTTTGTAGCCTTGGAAATGTCTTTGAAGCTTATTGTGGACTTCTCTTACATAGTAAGTAGAGACAAATCTTCCTCTCAAGCATGCCTTCAAGTCATCCCAAAAATTTACTCTTTGCCTGCTCCCTCTCCCTATATCCATTTGAATTTGGTTCCACCATATCAAAGCACAGCCACCAAATTCTAGAGTTGCTAGAGTAACTTTCTTTTCTTCATCAAATTGTTGGCATGAGAAAATTTGTTCTACTTTCATCTCCCACTCAAAGTACTCTTCGGGATCATTATTGCCAAGGAATTTGGAACTTTTATTTTCACTCCACCCAATCCTCCATTCCTCCCTTCTCTTTCTTGTCTCCTCACCCTCAATTCTTCCTCATTTCTATTTTCCCTCCTAGGATTGTATCTCCTATGTTCTCTTCTATTGTTTTCTCTCCTATCCTCCCTCTCACTCATCTCATCATAATAATTTCCTCCATGAGAGGAAGCATACCCACTCAACCCCCTACTACCATGAGCCTCTCCATCCACACTACCATTTGGACTACTCCTTCTTTGAGTCTTCTTTTGTAACTCCTCAAATCTTGCATTCATTTTGGCTTGCAAGTCTTCCATTTGTTTTGTCATGGCTTCCATCAACCTAAAGGTCCTAGGTGACAAAGCCTTATCTCCTATTGACCTCATCCTTCGAAAGAAATGGTTAGCAAAAGCACGAGTGTATAAGAAAATTCTCACCCTTCTCGAAGTGTTTATCACTCTCACTCGTGTTTGCACACTTTCTAGGTTGTTTCTACAATGTTCTCTCTTGACTTTTTCCACTCTTATTCCTCTCTATATTTCTTAAGCATAAACTTCTAATCAAATTAAGCTTCTTTACTATAGTGAAATAGGAAACAATTCTAGTATAGGCTCAAGAGTCCAAGAACAAGAACACTCTAAGACAAAACCTTGGAAATTTAAGAGACAAGCAACAATAGAAAATTTTAGAAAAGCACCACTCAAATTGGAAATTAATGAGACAACTCAAGGAAAACTATGGCCTGTACCAAACTGCACAAAAGGATATGCCAAGTAAATTCAATTGCTAGAAGCCAAATTTCATCAACTTTGCATGTCGTGCAAGTTCACTTGATTTTGTGGTTCAATGGAATTTTGAACTTGTAGTCTTTGTAATGTTGTTTTGCTTCTAAATTCTAGTTTTCTTTGTAATTTTCCAGCCGCCAATGAATAATTTCTTTGGCTGAATCAAAATGTTTCTCTTTGGTCTTTTCTTGTTTCTTTCACAACTTTTCTGTAAGCCTTTGTTTTTCTTTTGCACAAGTTCAAAATTTCTTTAGCAGATTGATGAATCACGAAAATATGATGTATAACAAATGTAAAATTTGCTTCTAACAACTCAATTAAGTTTGGTCATACAACACAGCAACACTACAAACAAATTTTAACAAGAATCAAGATTATAATTTTTTTTCAAGAACTCATGAAGAACATAAAGACATGAAATCACATGGAACTTGAAGAAAGACACAAGGGTTATGTGGCAGATCAATAAACAAGACTAACCTACCAAAGATTTTCACAAAAACACAAGAACATAAGGAAAAGAAAAGATTTCAGATTTTCGAAAATTGCAGAAATTTACCTTTGAAGACTTTTAAAACTGAACTTGAAGAATAATTCCACAAGGATTAGGCTCTAGATACCACTTGATAAGAAACATGAAGTTGTTACACAAGAACAAGAGAGAAATCTCTTACAAATGAACTCTGCTTTCATTCACTTTAGAAAAATCGAGTTCCCCTTACATTTAGTTTAACAGCTTTATATAAAAAACAAAATTAACTGACTGTAATCGATTATTTCATCCAAGTAATCGATTATTTCATCTTATGTAATCAATTAATAGGCCGTGTAATCGATTAACACAGAGAGTTTTCATTTTTCAAAGTGTTGCGTAATCGATTACAGACAATTGGTAATTGATTAAAACAGATAAGTCTTGTTTCTGTATGTAATTGAACTACTCGTAATCGATTACATATACATTGTAATTGATTAAAACAGAAAGTATTTGTTTTTGTGTTTTTACAGAATTGCTTCTAACAAGTGCTGGAATTTATTGAATTAAATTGGACTTGAGAAATCAAAATCCATCCCTTCTCATCCTTGAGTTGATGTGCCTCTTCATACTTGTCCAAGTTAGCTTGGATGTGATCTTGAAGTGCTTAAGTCCTAGCTCTTGTCATTGGTCCTTTAAAGCTCACCAAAGGAAGTGCTTCAAGCTCTCCTTCTAGACCTTTAGCTTGCCATGGACCTCCATCAAGAATTCTTTCAAGAAAATCTCACAGAAACCTAATCTTTTTCTCAAATCACCATGACAAGCTCTAGCGAAAACACTGCTCCTGCCATGTCCATTATCACCAGAGATGCCACCACCATCTACACTGAAGGTGAACCCACTGTTCACATAGAACGTTTTTTCGATGTTGGAATGTTGGAGGGACTTGGCCTCAACATCCAATGCACATTGACATGTTGTGGCATTTGTGGATACTTCAACGATCCACAACTGGTCTACCCAAAACTTATTAGGATGTTCTAGAAGAATGCTTAACTAAAGGACTGGAAGACCATTATGCCCAAGGTTCTTGGCAAGGAGGTTGTGTTCCCCCTGGAGTCCATTGAACAAGTCACATGATGCATCAGGGAAGGAACTACCTATCAAGAAGATTGGCAGAAGCCCTATGGAGCCATTTTCCAAAAGCTCTCTATGACAAGAAACTCAAGGACAGAGATGGAAAGAAGAAGGTTCAACACCATTTTCTTTGTGATATGATATGGCGAAAGTCTGGTCCAACATTACTCAAAAGAGCTTCATGCACAAAGTAGGCCAAAAAGACTCTGTGTCTAACCTACAAAAGCTTGTGCTTTTCCATCTAATGGACTAGTCCCCCTTTGACCTTCCATACACAATTTACATCAACATTATGAGGAATATGAAGACTCTGAGAGAATCAAATGACATCTATTTATGCTTCCCTCATTAATAAAATCCTCTAGGAATACCAGATCTTCCACGTCTTTCAGATAATGGACGAGGACTCCAAGTAGTCTATTATCAAAAAGGGAACCTTCATAGCTAGACAGCAACACTTCGGTGCAGTCATTATGAAGGTAATGAAGGTTGACATTAGGAGGAACAAGCCTATTCCTCTAGTGGACCAAGAGGACATCCAACAAAAAAAAGCAGAAGAAGTTGGCTAAAACTATTGTTGATGAAGAAAAGGCATTGGAAACCTTTTGCCTAAATAGGAAGATCAAAAGGATCCTTAGGGAGCCAAATAACAAGGTCCAGATCAAGAAACAAGCCCAATAGCAAGAGGAGGAGAAATACATTGTTGCCAAGGAGCAACGGACGACACAAAAACATGAAATGCCTAAGCCCTGTCTTCCAGATCAGTCTCAGAAGACTCGTCCACATACCACTATAATTAGAAGTAGTCAACGACAGATTTATAAGCAAGCCTCCCAGGCTCAGAAGCTAACGGATTTAACTGAACAAAGAACAAGGGCCCTCTGGTGTTACACCTCAACTTACGATCTTGTTATTATTGATTTTTAATGAAAATTCTTTTCGATTTGCTTAAAAATACTAAACTACAATTTTTCATTACTGAGTAATATTCATAATTCTGAAGTAACATATAATAAGATTACAAAAGTTTTTTTCCTCACTGATTGATTTTTATAAATCTGATGTACAACAAAATACATACCGGTATCAATTCTATTACATAGTACAAATAACTAAAACCTTCTATCACAAAAGAATAGATCTTCAAACATATCATCTTCAAATAACACATCTTCAAACAAAATCCTCTTCTTGTATACAGCTAATAATCTCTCTTTCTATTCATTTGCTCGCCCGAATAAAATCGAGGTCATGGCAGGTGTCAACCACAGACACAAAGCACAGGGTAAGTTTATGATAAACATAATTTAAGCAACAGAATATATTCAATATGCAGATATTCATAACAACATCCTCAGAGATGTATGATTCTCTTAGACTCTTATCATGATGCATGATTCTCTTAAACTCTTTCAATAATTGGTACCAATAGTCAAGATAGCCCCAGTCCAATGGTCCAGAACTTGCACGATTAGTCAAGATGTCACAGTGGTGCACAGGAAGGTCACCCACACTACATGTGATCATCATGGGTGGCGTGAGTTCCCCACTGCCGAAGCACCCCCCAGCTCAGACTCCTCATTGTCTGAACGCTCGTACTCAGTTCCTATAACTATCTGACACACCTCCTCTCGAGGTAATAACGTGAACTAACCCCCGTCGGGCATATGCATATGAGACATATAAGACTGATTCACTTTAAGGTATAACTCTTATCATCATCTCATATTTATTTTCAACATCAATCTTTAATTTATATCTCACATACTTTACTCAGAAACTCAACATAAAGTGTAGAACTCAACTTTATATTCATGTGTTGTTGAGTGTTTATATGAATCTCTATGAAATTCCATGTGTTGCTGAGTGTTTCTATAAACCTTTGTATATAAACAATATTTATCATAAACTCCCCTATATATACCTTGTAACCTCTTGATAATTTTATCTTTCTCTTCCTCCAAGACTTGACAAACTTTCCCTAAAGATGCTAGCCTTTTCTACACGTGATCTTCGAGGAGAAGTGGAGTCTTCTTCTCACTTGATTTAGGCTTTAATAAGGGAAGGATGAAATGAAATGAAGGTGGTGTGAGGAGAGAGTTTCACGTGAGGTTGTAGAAAGGGGTGGTCTTGAGATTGGCTTGCACTTAGGTTCCTCCTCCTCCTTTTATATAGTAGGTGGAAAATAATTGAATATTTACAAAAATCTCTAAGTCATGATGATTCCTTTACAAGTGTCCCTACACTTATCTTGATTTTTTACAAGTGTCCCACCACTTGTCCTAATCTTAAAGCTTCCTTCTTTTCTTCCTTCCAAGTGCCCACTTACTTGGCATATCATGAAACTTCTCCATGCTTCTTGCTTCTTCACGTGAATGCTAGAGGAAAAAGGGAGAAAAATCTTCTAAGTTCATCATGTGCCTTACAAGTGCCTTAACACTTGTCTTCATCGTAAAGCTTGCCTTTACAAGTGTCCTAATACTTGGCACGTCTTGAAACTTCTCCCACCTTATCCATTTTCACGTGAACTTCTAGAGAAGGAAGAGTAATCTTGCTTTGTTTCATGTTATTTTGTGTATATATGTCATTTTTGATAATGAAAAAAATCCAATTTCCTATTGGCTTTACACATGGTATTTTCTAATATGAAGTCAAGTTTAATTTGAACTCTTCTACCTAAAGATAACATTGAATAATAGAACTTTAGAGATTTCCAGAAACTGACTTCAATTACAGTATAGATAGCTCACAAGCAGTCTACACAGAGTGCTACACAAACCTTACATACAAGACTGCTCTTACTTTAATTTTGATTGGTCTGTACTAGTTTTGATCATCAAAATTACTAATGCTTGAATTCTTTTGACTAATGTTTCAAAGTTGTCACCTTATAAAATTCATAGAAATTCTATTCTAGAATTTCTTGTCGCAAACTATTTTGATATTCTGCCACTCAAGAGTATTCTGTAATTTCATTAGGTTCTCACAAAATCTCTAAGGATATCTGGTCATTTCTGGCCTGAAGGGCATTATGGTAAATTCATCATTCATCCTAGGGCATAATTGTCATTTCCACCATAAAATATCTAGCCAAAAATATCTAAGGCTATTCTTGTCATTTCTAAAATATCCAAGGGCATTTATATAATTTTCATCTTAAAATATCTCACTAAAATATCTAAGGGCATTTTTGTAATTTTAAAAAATATCCAGGGACATTATTGTCATTTTCACTTTAAGGGCATTTCTGTAATTTCTGATTTAAGGAAAGGGTAACATGGTCATTTCTCTTCAAACATTTCCTTAATGTCTCTAATTGATATTTCACCCAATTAATTCAAATATAGACCAGCCAAATTTCTTATAATCTAATACCTACATCAATAGCTATGCAAGAATAATTCATATAATATTTTGACCATAGTTTTTGAATTTTCAGGGTGTTACATCTGGTAATCCCAAAGAAGCACAAAGGGGAGCAAGAAATACTTGCTGTTCAGAAGAAGCAGAAGCTAGATCAACCAATCATTCTCTTATCTTTCCCCAAGAAGAGAAACACAAGAGTTGGATGCAAGTGCATACCTCTAAAAGAAATCAGAAGGATACAATCATCTGATGACTCTAGTTCGTCAATCAGTGAGGTACTTCTAACCCCCCACTCCACAGTTAGCAAGTCTGAACACAATCCAACAAGCCTCTCCCCAATCAACACATCCAAGTTTCTAACACATGGATCCATATGGAAAAGGAGATGGAGACTATGGGTTCAACAAACAGTTGAATAGATTGTCCACAGAAAGTTCCTTGTTGCTTTCTTTACAAGAAATTAATAGAACCATTGCAAGAAGAGCGAGATCGTCCAGCGTCCACTAGTTGAACCCATCCAATGACAACATGAGGTAGTGACTCCACCTTAATGGATGAAGTATGACCACGTCCATACTCCATTAGTTGCATACAAGGCCTTGCCTTTAGGTGCCATAGTGGCTCTAGATACTCCCTCATAGACGAGACCAGTATATCCCAACCTGGTCAAGATGATTCCTCATAGGATGACCAATGGTACCCCAAGAACTATTTGTCCATCATCTTTGCCAATAGAGCAGAAGCAGAAGAAAGCCATCACTTACAGTGATCATTTTGCCAACACACCAAGGTTCACTCTGCCTGCAACAACCATTAAAATGAACCAAAGAGAACCTCATTCTCCAACTCCAATGGTCCAAGGAGGTGAAAATATGGACCCTTCACACTAGAATCATTCCCTCTAACCTTGCATGCTTAAGACTCTCTAAACAAGATCTTCACATGATGGAGGCATTCTAAAGCAATGTACATTCCTGACCAAGCCATTGCTTACCCCTCTGGACTCAACATCAGTAGATGCATTGACATCAAGATGGTGTCTGACATAACGTGGCCAAGGCTAACCATCTGTAATGAAGGAAAGAAGAAAGGCTCTAAGCTCTAACTCAACGAAGAAATGCTAAGCAAGGGTTAGAAGGTACAGCTAATCAACCACCTATGGGACTCGAAGCATCTGTTCTAGGGTCAAAAGCTCATTAGGAAGCTTGATGCTGATGATGCTAGGACCTCATGGAGTCATACCATGTGGAATGACACCAAGGGTGTGGGCCCTTCCAACTTTGAGCATGTGCTTGCTACAAATGAAAGGGATTTCATTTAAGTGTTGGGTCCAACCAAAGTGTACCACTTTGATGATGCAAATGCTTGTTTTGTGAAGAACCCTGAGGATGACATCCTTGAGAGTCTGAAGAAGCTACCTATCATCTTCAGTCATCGTGTCTTCGACCTCAGGAAGATGAGCATGGAGAAACTAGAAGCCCGAGTCCAGTACTTTCATGAATTGCAACAAGCTAACAGGGCCCAATATGAAGCCACCTGGAAAATCGGGTTGGAACAAGAAGCTAAGCAGAAGGCTGATGCATAAGGCAAAAGCAAAGTTGCTACCAAGAGGAAGGCTGAGGCAGATGATAATACCCGACAAGGTGGTTTCCAAACCAATTGTTGTAGCTATTGAATCACCATAAGTGTAACACCTCAACTTACGATCTTGTTTTTATTGATTTTTAATGAAAAATTCTTTTCGATTTGCTTACAAATACTAAATCACAATTTTTCATTACTGAGTAATATTCATAATTATGAAGTAACATATAATAAGATTACAAAAGATTTTTCCTCACTAATTGATTTTTATAAATCTGATGTAGAATAAAATACACACTAGTATCAATTCTATACATAGTACAAATAACTAAAACCTTCTATCACAAAAGAATTTCAAACATATCATCTTCAATTAACACATCTTCAAACAAAATCCTCTTCTTGTATACAGCTAATAGTCTCTTTGTTGTTCATCTGCTCGCCCGAATAAAATCGAGGCCATGGCAGGCGTCAACCACAGACACAAAGCACAGGGTAAGTTTATGATAAACATAATTTAAGCAACAGTATATATATTCAATAGGAATATTTTCATAACAACATCCTCAAATATGCATGATTCTCTTAAACTCTTTCAATAATTGGTACCAGTAGTCAAGATAGCCCCAGTCCAATGGTCCAGAACTTGCACTATCAGTCAAGGTGTCACAGTGGTGCACAGGAAGGTCACCCACACTACATGTGATCGTCATGGGTGGCGTGAGTTCCCCACTGCCGAAGCACCCCCAGCTCAGACTCCTCATTGTCTGAACCCTTGTACTCAATTCCTATAACTATATGACACACCTCCTCTCGAGGTAATAACGCGGACTAACCCCTACCGGGCATATGCATATGAGACATATAAGACTGAATCACTTTAAGGTATAACTCTTTTCATCATCTCATATTTATTTTCAACACCATTCTTTAATTTATATCTCACATACTGTACTCAAAAACTCAACATAAAGTATAGAACTCAACTTTAGATTCATGTATAGAATCTCAGCATATTATTAAAGGTTTATAGAAACACTCAACAACACATGAACTTCATGGAGATTTATAGAAACACTCAGCAACACATGAAATTTCATAGAGATTCATGAAAACACTCAACAATACATGAGCATTCAAACACTTATTCAAACAAAACAACACTTAAACTATCTTTATCATAAAGCTTCCCCATACATACTTAAACAAAGTACACTTAAACTATATTTAGCATAAACTCCCCTATACATACCTTGTATCTTTCTATAAAGCTTGTCAAATTCTTCCTCCTAGCTAGCTCTTTCTACACGTGATTCTTTCTATGGTGGTGGGGTCTTTTCTATTTGATTTAGGCTTTAATAAGGGAATGATGAAATTAAATGAAGGTGGTGTGAGGAGAGAGTTTCACATGAGGTTGTAGAAAGAGGTGGTCTTGAAATTGGCTTGCACTTAGGTTCCTCCTCCTCCCTTTATATAGTAGGTGGAAAATAATTGAATATTTACAAAAATCTCTAAGTCATGATGATTCCTTTACAAGTATCCCTACACTTGTCTTGATTTTTTTACAAGTGTCCCACCACTTGTCCTAATCTTAAATCTTCCTTCTTTTCTTCCTTCCAAGTGTCCACTTAGTTGGCATATCATGAAGCTTCTCCATGCTTCTTGCTTCTTCACGTGAATGCTAGAGGAAAAAGGGAGAAAAATCTTCTAAGTTCATCATGTGCCTTACAAGTGTCTTAACACTTGTCTTCATCATAAAGTTTGCCTTTCCAAGTGGCTATTCAAGAACTTTCTCCTCCCTTTTACACCATGCTTCACGTGATTCATCAAGGGAACAAGAGAAGATTTCCTTCTCATTTTGTGCACATATATGATAGCTTTCTCATTCCTATATTAATAATGAGTTACAAGTGGCTAGATATTTCTTAAACCTTCATAATTGTATCTTATCATTTTAATTTATGAAGCTTAAGATATTTTTCTTAAAGAGAAGAAAATTATATGATTCTCCTTGTATCCACATGTCACCTTTTATGAGGAAGAAGAGTTCTATTCCAACATGACTTCACACATGGCATTCCTTAAGAGGATGTAAAGTTCAACTTGAGTTTTTCTACCAAAGAAGCAAAGTTCAATTCAAACTCTTCTACCTAAAGATAATATTGAATAATAGCATTCTAGAGTTTTCCAGAAACTGACTTCAATTCTAGTGAAAATTACTCACCAGTAATCTATACAGGGTGCTATTCAGATTTTCTCTACAAGACTACTTTTATCTTAATTCTAAATGGTTCACTTTACTTTCGATTATCAAAATTACTAAACTATTTTATAAAATAAATCTATTCATTCTATAATTAAGAGAAAATTTCATAGATTTCATCTATCATTTTTCCATATTTTTCTGATACTTGAATTCTTCTGAATAAAGTTCCAAAGTCACTATCTTATAAAATTCATAGAAATTTTATTCTATGGTTTTTTGTCACAAAGTATTTTGATAATTTTCTATCTAAGAGTATTATGTAATTCCATCAGGTTCTCACAAAATCTCTAAGGATATCTAGTCATTTTTGGCCTGAAGGGTATTATGGTAAATTCATCATTCATTCTAAGGGCATTTTTGTCATTTCTCTTCTTAAAATATCTAGCCAAAATATCTAAGAGTATTCTTGTCTTTTCTAAAATATCCAAGGGCATTTATATAATTTCCATCATAAAATATCTTACTAAAATATCTAAGGGCATTTTTATAATTTTAAAAAATATCCAGGGGCGTTATCGTCTTTTTTACCTTAAGGACATATCTGTCATTTTTCTTATTTTAGGGAAGGGTAGTATGGTCATCACCCTAAACTATTTTTGTAATACCTCTAATTAATATTTCATATAAATAATATAAATCATTCAAGTATAACATTTACCTATTTTAACATTCACATCAATAATTTCATAAGAATAATTCACAAATATAGTTATTGAAATATTAGGGTGTTACAATAAGTGCCTAAGTCCACTCCAAAAGATATGGTCGATGAGGCTCCAATTGAACCCACCTCACATGAAGCCACATCTAAGGTCACAAGTACTGTCATTGTCCATACCACCACCTTTGGACCCACTCCAATCAATGTTGCTTCTCCAGAAGTTGTGACTAAGACTAAAGTCAAGGAGATGATTAGACTGGCAATGGACAACTTTGCTAAAAAGCAAAGAGCTGATAATGAAGATTTCAAACGTACCATGCAACAAGCTGTCACTACTTAATTTATTAGTCTTGGTGAATATCTAGTTTTGAATATTCAACAAGCCAGTATGCATATGTTCAATGTTGTTGTTGCTACTCGGATGCTTCTTCGACCTGCCCAACCTCAACCACCAGTAAGTGTTCCATCCACCCTTCCACCCTCTACCCAAACACAAACACTTAGCCTTTACCCTCCACCATAAACGGTCATTCCACAAACACTTCCACCACCACCTACTCACTCTGATATTCCACCACCACCAAACCACCTACCACCATCCCTACTCAGGATCAACAATGATGTCCTCTGACATTTCTTTCACCTTGAAACCCACTATCTTTTTGCTAATGACAAAAGGGAGAGAATTTTATGAAAGAGTATTTATGTAAACACCAATCAATTAATAAAATAATTTGTTTTGAAAAAGTCCAATATATATATATATATATGTGTGTTTACACTCACATCCGCTCATGCATAAGTATATTAGACTTAGAGGGAGCTGAAAGCTACCACACATATCATCCTAATTTGTTGTCATTCATACTGAAATTATTCTGATATATACATACCATATTCATTGATCAAGATTTATAGAGTTTGTCACCATAAAAAAGGAGGAGATTGTTAGACATTGGAACACCCATCACTGGACGACCCAAACATCTCTTAAGGTTTTGATGAAAACAAATATATAAATTTCAGTTAACCAATTTTTTGCATGTATGTCAACACGTTTGATGACTGGAATCAACACATGGTGAGACTTATCCATTAATGGATATCTCTTCTACTGGAAGCAGGAAGTACTTGTCCAATCCATCCAAAGAACAATTGGAATATGAATGCTTATTTGAATTTATCAGTTTATTCCAATTTATATGATTTTGTTTAAAAGGAACATATATGTGAATCTATCTTATATTTCCTTTCATATGTTTAACAGTCATATTGAGTTATAAATGATAGATATGAAAAGTCCTAATCCTATCAGACAAAGACACGCAATATCTGCTTATTCCAAGAAACAAGATCAAGCTGCACAATTGTCATATTATTCAATCTTGATGACACTCTCCACAATTACGAGTGTTTCTCTATAAATATGAAATCAAGATTTGAAGAGCGACACAAACATGTACAGAAAAACAAGAGTCGTGAATCAAGAAACAAGAGAAAAGAAAAGCATCTGTAGATAAATACATTGAGCTTAATAGAGTCCATTCTTTATTATGTATGTTTAACCTCATTAGACATTGATTTCCCTAATCTACCTTGCAATGAAACTCAATCTTAAAGAACTCTTCAAGAACTCAAACTCTTACTCAAAAATTGGAGCAAGAAGTGGCGTGAATGAATTCAAAGAATCAAGCAATGGAGGATGGAATTAGACAAGGAATGAAGATGGATGACACCATGGAGAAGCTCTCCAATGAATATACGAAGAATCGCCACAATAGCCTTGAGAAGCCATTGATAAGATCCAAGTAGTTCTTACACAAGAACAAGAGAGAAACTCTCACAAGAAATTTCAGATTTCTATTAATTTGCCAAAAAGTTGTTACAAATCTGTTTGAGCTGGCCTTATATAGCCACGTCTAAAGCTTGTGCTGCAAGCTACCTAAAAAATGTAAGCTAAATGCAAGTGGAATGTAATGCCAAATGAAATAAAGCTTGAGGTGCAAGCTAATGAAGCTTGTCGTGCAAGCTATTCACGTGATGACTCATGGTTGAGTCAGCCACGTGCACACTACAACTTTACAAGTTTACATAGGTGCTAAAAATTACATACAAGTGCACCTACACTTATTAGACAATTGCGGCTATAGGTCTCTTGATTGCCACTAAAGGCCTATTTATTGCCACTAAAATTGTCAATATAAGTGCTAGAATTAAATTCAACTTGTGAGTACAAAATCCAGCCCTTGTTCTTCTTGAGTTGGTGTGCTTTTGCATGCTTGTCTAACAGGTGCAAATTAACTTTGATGTGCTCTTGAAAGGCTTGAGTTCTAGCTCTTGTCATGGGTCCTCTAAGGCTAATCAAAGGAAGTTCTTCAAGTTCTCCTCCTTGGTCTTGAGCTTGTAATGGACCTCCATCATCCCCTCTTTCTTGAAAGGAACTTGACCTCAATTGAAATGAAGCCCAAATGAAGCTTGAAGTGCAAGTTTTTCCTAAAGTGGCCTTTGGTTGTACAACACATGTAAGTGCAGTTCTATGCTCAAGTAATCGATTAATTCGTCCTTGTAATCAATTAAAACAGGGTTTTTACACATTCTGATGCTTATGTAATCGATTGCAGATGTTTGGTAATCAATTAAAACAGACAACAAATATTTTACAAAGTGCCTTAGTAATCGATTACAAATAGCTGGTAATCGATTACCACATACTGTTTTGTGTCATTTCCAAGCTGGTGTGCTTCTTCATACTTGTGCAAGTTGGCTTGGATGTGGTCTTGAAGTGCTTAAGTCCTAACTCTTGTCATTCGTCCTTTAAAGCTCACCAAAGGAAGTTCTTCAAGATTTCCTTGTAGGTCTTTAGCTTGCAATGGACCTCCATCACCTTTCTTCAAAGCTAGGTCACAACTCGCCTGGGCGAGTAAATCAGTCGCTGGACGAATTATCCTTTCTTCAGCATTAAGTCACAGCTCGCATGAGCGAGCTTGCCTGACCTACTCCACCTTTTCCTATGAAACGCATCCTTAGTTCTTCTCAAGTACTTAAAGATGGTCTTGACTGTTGTTCAGTGATCGTCTCCAGGGTCTGACTGCTATCTGCTCGTACTGCTCAAAGCATATGAGACATCTGGTCTTGTACATATCATGGCATACATGATGGACCCAATGGCTGAAGCGTATGGAATTCCACTCATGCGGTCTTTCTCAAGCTGTGACTTAGGACACATAGCCTTGGAATGATGTACCTCATGACTGACAGGAAGAAAACCCCTTTTCGACCCTTCCATGCTAAACCTCCTTAGCATCTTGTCAATATACGTGGATTGAGATAATCCTAGCAGCCTTTTAGATCTATCTCTATAGATCTTTATACCAAGTATAAAGGCTGCTTCTCCCAAATCCTTCATGGTGAAGCTTTCTGAAAGCTAATCTTTATTTGTTTGTAATGTGGGGATGTTATTTCCTATTAGTAGTATGTCGTTTACATAGAGTTCTAAGAAAATGACATTGCTCCCACTATCCTTCTTGTAAACACAAGATTCATCCTCGTTCTTGATGAATCCGCTACTCCTAACGATTTCATCAAAACGAATATTCCAACTTCGTGATGCTTGCTTCAGCCCATATATTGACCTCTGCAGCTTTCATACCATATGTTCTTGGCCTTTGGATTCAAAACCTTCAGGTTGTGTCATGTACACTTCCTCCTTCAAGAATCCATTCAAGAAGTCGGTCTTGACATCCATTTGCCAAATCTCATAGTCGTGATATGCTGCTATGGCAAGCATGATCCTAATAGATTTGATTATGGCAACGGGTGAGAAAGTCTCATCATAGTCAACACCTTGTTTTTGACGATATCCTTTCACAACCAACCTAGCTTTATAGGTTTGAACGTTGCCATTTGCATCAGTCTTTCTCTTAAAGACCGACTTATTATCGATAGGAATTTTTTCTTGCGGTTGTGGAACCAAGGTCCATACCTTGTTTTGATACATCGAATCTATTTCAGATTCCATGGCTTCTAGCCATTTAGAGGAGTCAACGTCCTTGACTGCCTCCTCATAGTTACTTTATCCTCTACGGTTTGTTGATTCTCAATCACAAACCCATACCTCTCAAGTGAATGGATGACCCTAGTAGACCTACGAAGTTTTGTGTTTATTTCTCTATTAGAAAACGTCGCTTGTGGTGCAGACTCGGGTTCCTCAATCTATTCTTGTAGTCCTTGAACTTCTTCAAGATCAATTTTACTCCCACTGGCTCCTTGAGAGAGTAAATCATTCTCAAGGAATTCAGCAATTTTGGACACAAACACCTTGTGTTCGTCCAATGAGTAAAAGTAGTATCCCTTAGTACATTTGGGATACCCCACAAATAGACATTTAGTGCTTTTAGCACTAAGCTTGTCTGATGTCAACGATTTAACATATGCTGGCGATCCCCATTGTAACGACTTCCTATTCTTTACGTATTTAGCTTATTAATTATTTAATTTACGAATGGAATTTTTTTTTTCAATTCATTTTCGAAAATTAAGTTACCATAACCTTAAGCTAATTCATTAAAATTTCATCATAGTAATTATGGTGAACGAGTTAATAACTATCCAACGTAACGAGTTAATAACTATCCAACGTATTTAAGTTCCCATATAAAATAGTCCATAGTACAGTCCATAATACAGAGCCAATAACATACAGACAGTCCAAAATACATATTAGAAGCCACAAAATAGTAAGCATCACAACATCTTCATCACATCATCCATGCATATCCTCAATTCCACATCCATGCTCTGCTACTACTGTTTATCTGCTCGCCCAAATACATTGGGGTCATTACAGGTGTCAACCACAGACACAAAATAGGGTAAGTCTATGATAAATACAGTTTAAATAAGCAGAGCATAGTTATAAATATCCATGATATCATTCATAAAATTCAAGGCAAACACATGCTTATCTTTTTATATGATGCATGATTGTCTCAAAATTCTATCAAATGGTACCATAGTCAAGATAGCCCCCTTTCCAGTGGCACAGACTTATCCATTCAGTCAGGGTAGCGCAGTGGCGCATAGGAGTGTCACCTCCACCTATGTGATCATCATGGTGGTGTGGTCCTCACTGATACAACTACCCCCCAGTTCAGAATCCTCTGAACGCATGGACTCAGTCCAGCTATCTGACACATCTCCTCTTGAGGTAACGCGGCTTAACCCCCGCACGGCATATGCACATGCATGAACGATTCATATTTAATCTTTAATTTTATTCTTTACTTTATGTTTCACATGTTCATAAACTAATACAATATCCAATATATTTTTAAAAATTCATGGAACAACAACATATAAACTTATTTTCCCAAAGTCTTACAACAACAGTACATTCCATGAATCTTCAAAACATGCCATAATTAGAATTTAAACATTAATCATGGTTTTAACATAATATTAGAATTTAAGCATTAATCATGGTTTTCAACATAATACACAAAATTTCAACACTCCTTTAACACAAAGTTTACTAAACATATTCAAGAATAATAATCAGCCACATAAACTTTTAATAATATATAAAACCATTTAAATCATTACACATTAAAATTCAAATCTTTTAACCAAATACTCATTAGGCTAGATTTAATTTATTCATGCTAATAATATCTATTAATGCTTCTAAACATTTATTAATCTCAATTCAAATTACTTCTTTAATTAATACATGTAATAAACCAATTTTAGTCCTTTAAGACAATTTATCATATTCTTAATAACCAAAACTAAATTTAGAAGTAATTTAAGACTCCTAGCATATTTAAACTCTATGTATCATAAGCTTCCCTTATTTTGTATGTTTCCTAAACTTTGGACAGCACTTGCTCTCTTTTCCTTAAGTTTCACGTGAGCTTGTTAAGTTTAGTGGCTTTGCTTTTCTTTTTGGATGAAGGTGTATTTTGAAAGTGATAGGAAGCCAAAGTGAAAAGTTGCAAAAGAGTTAGTGCACGGTCAAGGCAAGGAGTAATGTACGGCTATTCCTTAATTTCTTTTGGAAAAGCTTTAAAACTTTGAATTGGCTTTGACAAGGACAAAGGGGCTGCACATTCATTCCATGTGCACGGTCCCCACTTATTTTATAAAGGTGTTGGCCTTTTGCTTCCACAAAATATCTTACAATTATTTGCTTAAGTAATCATGTCTTACTTTTGCTTTGTTTCATTCTTATTGGCTAATGATTCTTGGCCTTCCATGTGTCTTCCTTGATTTTTCTACATTCTTCTTGTTGCTAGCTTTGTTTTTCACATGCCATTTCATTTAGTGTAAGCATTTCCGTTTTGCTTTTCATTCCACATGGTTTGGTATTTTGTTTTGCTAGATTTTGACTTTACAAATATCTTAAGCATTTATTAATCCCTTACACATGGACCAATTATATTAGGCTAAGTTCTTTATCCTTTCATGTGTTTCTTTTTGACTTTTCAAAGGCTTTTCTTCCCTTGTATTTTATGTTACACGGCTAAGTTTTAGTTTTAAAGCCAAACTTACAAAATTTTTCCTTTTATTACATAGACTAGTAATTTTCTAATTTCTTAGTGGTCTAATTTTGTTTAATGAATAAAATTGCTAAACTAACTTGTTAAAGAGGTTTATTTATCCTATAATTGAGAGAAAATTCTATAAATTGTATCAATCGTTTTTCTGTGTTTTTTAGATACTTAGGTTATCCTGTATTAAGTTTTTTTCCAAAACTTCTATTAAAATTCCTAGAAATTCTAATTCATGGTTTCTTGCATGGTTTCTTGTCAACTACTTTATTTATAATTTATTTTCTAAGAGTATATTGTCTCTTCCTTAAGTCCCTACAGCATTCTCAAAATTATCGGGCCATTTTGAGGGTAAAGGGTATTTTGGTCATTTCGCAAAATATCTAGGGGCGTTTTTGTCATTTTTCCTTAAACTAATTCTTTGTAAAATAAATAATTTAATGAG
>PYAF01006184.1:6607-24762 GCA_007407185.1 Glycine tomentella | reverse complement strand
GGGTGTTACAATTCTTCCCCCTTAAAAAAATTTCGTCCTCGAAATTTACCTGATTCAAATAGAGCTGGATAATTCTTTCGCATCTCGCTTTCCAAT
Organism: Glycine tomentella; assembly: GCA_007407185.1. Lineage (NCBI taxonomy): Eukaryota > Viridiplantae > Streptophyta > Magnoliopsida > Fabales > Fabaceae > Glycine > Glycine tomentella. The sequence goes on along the minus strand of PYAF01006184.1, from coordinate 24,666 downwards.
TCCCAGGTAGCATCACCACTGTTGCCATTTCCCCAGATTACCTTTACCAGAGGAATTTCTTTTCCCCTTAGGGCTTTGATTCTTCTATCCTCAATTCTTACAGGAAATGTTTCATAAGTTAAATTTTCCTTGATAGGTATTTCATCAATCTCAATTACATGCGAAGGATCATGAACATATTTACGCAATTGAGATATATGAAAAACATCATGAAGATTGGAAAGATTTGGAGGTAAGGCAATTTGGTATGCTACGGGTCCAACTCTTTTAAGAATTTGGAAGGGTCCGATAAATCGAGGCGTAAGCTTTCGGGATTTCAGAGCTCTACCAACACCAGTCCAAGGATTGACTCTTAAAAATACATGATCCCCTACATCAAACTCTAAATCTTTTCTTCTTTGATCATAGTAGCTTTTCTGCCTACTCTGAGCAGCTTTCATCTTTGTTTGTATTAACTTAATTTTATCAGTTGTTTGTTGTATCATCTCAGGACCTAAAATTAGGTTTTCTCCAGACTCTACCCAACATAGAGGGGTTCTACATTTTCTACCATACAAGGCTTCATATGGTGTCATACCAATAGAAGAATGGAAACTATTATTATAAGTAAACTCTATTAAAGGTAAGAAATCTTCCCAGTTTCCCTTATGTTCTAATACACAGGCTCTTAATAAATCTTCTAAAGATTGAATAGTTCTTTCAGTTTGACCATCAATTTGGGGATGGTAGGCTGAACTTAATTTTAATTTAGTTCCTAAAGCTTTATGTAGACTCTCCCAGAATCTTGAAGTAAATCTTGGATCTCTATCAGAGATGATACTAGAGGGTACTCCATGTAAACGTACGATTTCTTTTATATACAGAGTAGTTAATTTTTCTAAAGAATATCGAAGATTAATAGGAATAAAATGAGCAGATTTTGTTAACCAATCCACTATAACCCATATAGAATTAAAACCTTTAGAACTTCTTGGTAAAGATGTAACAAAATCCATTGATATACTATCCCATTTCCATTGGGGTATTTCTAAAGATTGTAATACTCCAGAAGGCTTTTGATGTTCTACTTTGGATTTTTGACAGACTAAACAAGTATATACATATTCACTTATTTCTTTCTTCATTTTTGGCCACCAAAATAAAACTTTTAAATCTTGGTACATCTTCCTGGCTCCGGGATGGATACTTAACTTACTTTTGTGTCCTTCTTCCAATATCATTTTCTTAAGTTCAGGATCATTAGGGACACAAATTCTTCCTCGTAATCGTAAAATTCCATCCATTCCTATTTTAAATTCACTAATCCCTCCATTTTCTATATTTTCAAATATACTTCTCAAGAAAGAATCAACTCTTTGCCTATTTCCTATTTCATTCAAAAAGTCATTGAAAACTTGTAAAGCTCCCAGTTTAACACTTACTGGTGTAGTTTCACATATCAAACTAAAATCTCTAAATTGTTCCAACAAATCTCTTTCTTTAATCATCAATGTAGAGATCATCAGAGATTTTCTACTTAAAGCATCAGCTACTACATTAGCTTTCCCAGGGTGATAATTAAGTTCAAAATCGTAATCCTTCAAAAATTCTATCCATCTTCTTTGTCTCATATTTAATTCCTTTTGACTAAACAAATATTTTAAACTTTTATGGTCACTAAAAACTTCAAAATGTGAACCATATAAATAATGTCTCCAAATTTTTAATACAAATACCACAGCTGCCAATTCTAGATCATGAGTAGGATAATTTCTTTCATGAGGTTTCAATTGCCTAGATGCATAAGCTACTACTTTTCCATCTTGCATCAAAACTCCTCCTAAACCCATTTTAGATGCATCACAATATACCACAAAAGGTTTTTCTGAGTTAGGTAAAACTAATACAGGTGCTGTGGTTAACTTATTTTTAAGAGTTTGGAAACTTCCTTCACATTGAGTGGTCCATACAAAAGCTTGACCTTTTCTAGTTAAGGTAGTTAAAGGTAATGCTATTTTAGAAAAATCCTGAATAAATCTTCTATAATATCCTGCTAATCCTAAGAAACTTTTAATTTCATTGACTGTCTTAGGTCTTTCCCATTCTAATACAGCTTGTACTTTAGAAGGATCTACAAAAATTCCTCCCTTAGATATTTCATGACCTAAGAAGTTTACTTTTTCTAACCAAAATTCACACTTAGACATTTTAGCATAAAGCTGTCTATCCTTTAGAGTTTGTAACACAATCCTTAAATGTTTGGCATGTTCTTCTTTAGTTTTAGAATACACTAAAATATCATCAATGAATATTACTACAAATTTATCAAGATAAGGGTGGAAAACTCTATTCATATAATCCATAAATACAGCTGGAGCATTAGTTACTCCAAAAGGCATAACTAGATATTCATAATGACCATAACGAGTACTAAAAGCAGTTTTAGGAATATCTTCAGATTTTACTTGAATTTGATGATATCCTGATCTAAGGTCAATTTTACTAAAAACACAAGCTCCTACTAATTGATCCATTAAATCATCGATTCTGGGTAAAGGATATTTGTTTTTAATAGTTACTTTATTTAATTGTCGATAATCTACACACATTCTCATAGATCCATCCTTTTTCTTAACTAATAATACTGGAGCTCCCCATGGTGATACACTTAGTCTTACAAATTGTTTACTTAATAGTTCTTCTATTTGCTTCTTTACCTCAGCTAATTCTACAGGAGACATTCTATAAGGTGCTATAGAAATAGGTCCAGTTCCAGGAATTAAATCTATAGAAAATTCTACTTCTCTTTCAGGAGGTAACTTATTTACTTTTGAAATACTTCAAGAAATTCTCTTACTACAGGCAGCTCTTTTTCATTAGATTCAGTTTTAGATTCAGAGTAAGAGGTAATCATGTATATTTGAACATCATTCTTTTTCATCATTCCAAGGACTTTATTAGGAGAGGCAATCTGTATATCCTTACTAACTTGAGGATTTTCAAAACTTATAGTTTTATCAAAACAATTTAGCATAACATGGTTAGAAGATAACCAGTCCATACCAAGTATGACATCAATTTGTTGTAAGGGTAAACAGATCAAGTTAACAGAAAACATTTTATCAGCAATTTCTAATGGACAATCTAAACAAATTTCAGAAGTACTAACTGACTTACTAGTAGGGGTGGTTACTATCAAATTGACATTTAAAGGAGACACAGGAAGTTTTAAATTTTGAACACAAAGATAGGAGATGAAGGAATAAGTAGCTCCTGAATCAAACAACACATTTAAAGGAGTTTTTCTTATGAAACACTTACCTTGGATCAAGCCTTCGGATTTAGAAGCTCCCGCCCCACTAAGAGTAAATACTCTTCCTGTGGCTTTTGGTTTCTCCGGGGGATGGCTCTTACTTCCTTCTTCTTTCTTTTTGCTATTCATTGGACAATTCATAGGATGATGTCCTCTCTTATTGCAGATTGAACATGGAAGACTTGTGCATGTGGAAGCAAAGTGTCCAATTTGTCCACAGTTAAAACATCTCATAGGAAGAGATGAAGATGCTTGATTGATTGGAGCTCTAGGATTAGAACCATATGAACGACTCTTGTTGTAGGGTTTCCCTTGAGTTGGGCGATATTTCATTTTATTTCTGATAGGCCCTTGCCCTTGAGTCTTCATCATAAATTCTACACATATTTACCAATTGGGGAAACTGACTACCCCTTGGTAATTCACGGCTTGTTTTATTTCAGGTCTCAATCCATTTAAAAACTTAACACATTTCGACCCTTCTCCTTCTATTCCTTGGTAGTGAGGAAAATATCTGACCAATTCCTCAAATTTGACTGCATATTCAGCTACAGTCATATTTCCTTGTTTTAGCTCCAAAAATTCCATTTCCTTTTTGTTTCTAATGTCTTCAGGAAAATATTTTTCTAAAAAGACTGTCTTGAAAATTTCCCAAGTTATAACTTGATTTTCAGCTTCTAGTCTTAAGTGAGTGTTCTCCCACCAATATTCTGCCTCTTCTGCCAACATATAAGTACCAAAAAGTACTTTTTTATCAGCAGGACAGTTCATGACTCGGAAAATTTTCTCGATTTCCCTTAGCCATGATTGTGCACCATCTGGGTCATACCCTCCTTTAAAAGTAGGTGGATGATTTCTTTGGAAATTTTCTAATCCTTGATACTCAGTGTTCACATTTCTTTGTTGATTCCCTAAGGCTTGTGCTAAAGCTTGTAATGCATCGGTGATAGCACGATCATTTCTTCCAGCCATCTTTTGTTTTAACAAAACAGCATAAATTTCACATTAGTAAATTAGGAGATAAGATTATACCAACTACTATAACCACTTTATTTTATAATACATATATATATATATATATTTTCTTGTACATACATTTATACACTCTCTTTTACAACACTTATATATTTTCTTTTACATTCATTCACACAGCTATTGCATTTACACTACTTTTATCGCATCACACTACTATTTACAACATTTTTCTAACTTTTTAGTTTGTAAGTTCATATTATTCTACTACCGTTTCTACTAATTATTTTACATCGTCGTCCATCAAACTATACTACGTATTACTTATTTTATTCCTCATACTATTCTTTATCTCACACTATTTTTATACTTATCCTTTTCGATTCCTTACATTACTTAGAAGTTTTGACCTACTCCTTCCATCCCATAATATGCTCCACTTTCCATTTCATAATATGCTTCACAGCGACTAGTGGAAGCATTAGCAGGTTTATCGGTTCCATAATATATAATATATTCACTTATACGATGTATAAGTCCATCAGCTGCCCATGGCACGATTATGGTATCATGCTCCTCCTTAGTAATTGGAGGTTCATACAGAGTGGCTTCAGCACGATACATTGTTATTTTTACATAAGTAGTAGTTTGATTTTCTTCGGAGTCCTTTTGATAATTTTGAACATCGATTACAACGAAAATGTTAGTGTGAGTGGTTTCCATGTCCCTGAATAACCACCACAAGTAAGTTATTATTCTTTTAGTCTCATCACTTCTTTAAAAGTTACATCCATCACAATATTCATATCAAGTAGCACATACAACATATACAGCACACAGAAATATATCACACAAAACACAACAAGCACACAGAAACATAGCAAACACACAGTCCTAAGAAATAAACCTAAGCTCTGATACCACTATTGTAACGACTTCCTTTTCTTTACGTATTTAGCTTATTAATTGTTTAGTTTACGAATGGAATTTTTTTTTTCAATTCATTTTCGAAATTTAAGTTACCATAACCTTAAGCTAATTCATTAAAATTTCATCATAGTAATTACGGTGAACGAGTTAATAACTATCCAACGTAACGAGTTAATAACTATCCAACGTATTTAAGTTCCCATATAAAATAGTCCATAGTACAGTCCATAATACAGAGCCAATAACATACAGACAGTCCAAAATACATATTAGAAGCCACAAAATAGTAAGCATCACAACATCTTCATCATATCATCCATGCATATCCTCAATTCCACATCCATGCTCTGCTACTACTGTTCATCTGCTCGCCCAAATACATTGGGGTCATTACAGGTGTCAACCACAGACATAAAATAGGGTAAGTCTATGATAAATACAGTTTAAATAAGCAGAGCATAGTTATAAATATCCATGATATCATTCATAAAATTCAAGGAAAACACATGCTTATCTTTTTATATGATGCATGACTGTCTCAAAATTCTATCAAATGGTACCATAGTCAAGATAGCCCCCTTTCCAGTGGCACAGACTTATCCATTCAGTCAGGGTAGCGCAGTGGCGCATAGGAGTGTCACCTCCACCTATGTGATCATCATGGTGGTGTGGTCCTCACTGATACAACTACCCCCCAGTTCAGAATCCTCTGAACGCATGGACTCAGTCCAACTATCTGACACACCTCCTCTTGAGGTAACGCGGCTTAACCCCCGCAGGGCATATGCACATGCATGAACGATTCATATTTAATCTTTAATTTTATTCTTTAGTTTATGTTTCACATGTTCATAAACTAATACAATATCCAATATATTTTTAAAAATTCATGGAACAACAACATATAAACTTATTTTCCCAAAGTCTTACAACAACAGTACATTCCATGAATCTTCAAAACATGCCATAATTAGAATTTAAACATTAATCATGGTTTTAACATAATATTAGAATTTAAGCACTAATCATGGTTTTCAACATAATACACAAAACTTCAACACTCCTTTAACACAAAGTTTAATAAACATATTCAAGAATAATAATCAGCCACATAAACTTTTAATAATATATAAAACCATTTAAATCATTACACATTAAAATTCAAATCTTTTAACCAAATACTCATTAGGCTAGATTTAATTTATTCATGCTAATAATATCTATTAATGCTTCTAAACATTTATTAATCTCAATTCAAATTACTTCTTTAATTAATACATGTAATAAACCAATTTTAGTCCTTTAAGACAATTTATCGTATTCTTAATAACCAAAACTAAATTTAGAAGTAATTTAAGACTCCTAGCATATTTAAACTCTATGTATCATAAGCTTCCCTTACCTTGTATGTTTCCTAAACTTTGGACAGCACTTGCTCTCTTTTCCTTAAGTTTCACGTGAGCTTGTTAAGTTTAGTGGCTTTGCTTTTCTTTTTGGATGAAGGTGTATTTTGAAAGTGATAGGAAGCCAAAGTGAAAAGGTTGCAAAAGAGTTAGTGCACGGTCAAGGCAAGGAGTAATGTACGGCTATTCCTTAATTTCTTTTGGAAAAGCTTTAAAACTTTGAATTGGCTTTGACAAGGACAAAGGGGCTGCATGTTCATTCCATGTGCACGGTCCCCACTTATTTTATAAAGGTGTTGGCCTTTTGCTTCCACAAAATATCTTACAATTATTTGATTAAGTAATCATGTCTTACTTTTGCTTTGTTTCATTCTTATTGGCTAATGATTCTTGGCCTTCCATGTGTCTTCCTTGATTTTTCTACATTCTTCTTGTTGCTAGCTTTGTTTTTCACGTGCCATTTCATTTGGTGTAAGCATTTCCGTTTTGCTTTTCATTCCACACGGTTTGGTATTTTGTTTTGCTAGATTTTGACTTTACAAATATCTTAAGCATTTATTAATCCCTTACACATGGACCAATTATATTAGGCTAAGTTCTTTATCCTTTCATGTGTTTCTTTTTGACTTTTGAAAGGCTTTTCTTCCCTTGTATTTTATGTTACACGGCTAAGTTTTAGTTTTAAAGCCAAACTTACAAAATTTTTCCTTTTATTACATATACTAGTAATTTTCTAATTCCTTAGTGGTCTAATTTTGTTTAATGAATAAAATTGCTAAACTAACTTGTTAAAGAGGTCTATTTATCCTATAATTGAGAGAAAATTCTATAAATTGTATCAATCATTTTTCTGTGTTTTTTAGATACTTAGGTTATCCTGTATTAAGTTTTTTTTCCAAAACTTCTATTAAAATTCCTAGAAATTCTAATTCATGGTTTCTTGCATGGTTTCTTGTCAACTACTTTATTTATAATTTATTTTCTAAGAGTATATTGTCTCTTCCTTAAGTCCCTACAGCATTCTCAAAATTATCGGGCCATTTTGAGGGTAAAGGGTATTTTGGTCATTTCATAAAATATCTAGGGGCGTTTTTGTGATTTTTTCTTAAACTAATTCTTTGTAAAATAAATAATTTAATGAGAAAAATCTAACAAATATTTCTTAAAAATGAGGGTGTTACACCCATACTCTGAGATAACTCAGGTTGGGTCTCTTACCATTCTATATCTCATATGGAGTGATCTGAACAGATTTAGATGGTACCCTATTTAGAAGGTATGCCGCCATGTCTAAGGCATATCCCCAAAACGATTTTGGAAGTTGAGTCTCACTCATCATAGACCTGACCATGTCTAACAAGGTCCTGTTTCTCCTTTTGGAGACACCATTTTGGTGTGGTGTGTAAGGTGCAGTAAGCTGCGAGAGAATTCCATTTTCTCTCAGATAATCCCGAAACTCATGGCTCAGATATTCACCACCACGATCTGATCGTAATGTCTTAATCATTTTTCCACGCTGTTTCTCTACTTCATTCCTATACTCCTTGAACTTTTCAAAGGCCTCGAATTTATATATCATCAGCTAAACATACCCAAATCTCGATTTGTCATCCACAAAGGTAATAAAATAGGAGTATCCTCCTAGCCTCTATAGACATTAGGCCACAAACATCAGAGTGAATGAGTTCTAATAACTCACTAGTCCTATGACTCTTAAGCCCTTTGGGCTTGTGACGAGTCACTTTCCCATTTAGACAAGATTCACATTGTCCATAGGATTCCAAATCCATGGAATCTAGGTATCCATTTGCATGCATCCTAGACAATCTTGTTTCGTTTATGTGCCCTAGTCTACAGTGCCACAGATAAGATTGATTATCTGTCCTAGGTCGTTTCACATTCACATTGAGAACTTCTCTTCTCATTTCTAAAACATATAAGCCATTTACCAAAGAAGCAATAGCATAAACCATATCATTCATAATGATAGAAAATGTACCATCCCTAATAGTAAAATAAAAACCATCTCGTTCTAAACAAGAAATTGAAATAATGTTTCTAGAAATGCCCGGAACATAAAGGCAATTATTCAAATGCAATAAAAGGCCCGTAGGAAAAATGAGGTCTATATCTCCAACAGCTTGAGCAGCAACTCCTGCTCCATTACTAACACGGAGGTCAACCTCATTCTTCTCCAATCTCTTGGGACTCCTAAGTACCTGCAACATATTGCAGATGTGAGAACCACAACCGGTATCTAATACCCATGAAGTCGAATTAGCACAAAAATAATTGATCTCAATCATGTAAATACCTAAGGTAGAAGCATCACTATGTTTCTTGTCCTTCACACTCTTCAGGTAGTCTGGACAGTTTCTCTTCCAATGGCCAGTCTTGCCACAGTGGAAGCATACAGCATCGTTTTTGTCCTTAGGTGCACTCTTACCCTTCTTGTTGCCCCTCTTCTTCTTGGGTTTTCCTTTGGGCTTAAGGGAGTTTCCTTTTGCAGGCTCCTTGGCCTTACCCTTGGCCTTATTAGGCCCACCAATCAGGAGAGAGTGTGTCTTATCCTTTTTGATAGACACCTCAGCAGTTGTTAACATACTTAACAACTCAGGCAAGCTCACAAGCATCCCATGCATGTTGTAATTCATAATTAATTGACTAAAGGAAGGTGGAAGTGATGTGAGGACTAAGTTATTACTTAGCTCGGCATCCATCACGAAGCCTAGATTTCATAGCTTCTCAATGAGCCCGATCATCTTAAGAACATGACTGCTCAAGCCATCCTCTCAGACATCGCTCATGAGAACAATTCTCGAGAGGCCTCATACCTCTCATGTCTGCGTTTAACATCATACAACTCCTTGAGATGCAAGATGATAGAGGGAGCATCCATATGCTCATGCTGTTTTTGTAGCTCAGGCGACATGGATGCCAACATGATGCATACTGCCATTATATTGTCATTCATGTGCTGCTTATGAGCTTCCATATCGTAGAACTCATAATCAGCTTCCCCTTCCTTAAGAGCTATGGGTAAATTACCTTCTAGGACATAAGCGATTTTCTCGGCCCTAAGAACAATTCTCAAGTTCCAATACCAGTCCGTAAAATTTGAACCATTCAGTTTGTTCGTATCGAGAATAGAGCACAGTGACAGTGGATTAGTCATACTATTAACTGAGAAGATGTAAAGATAAACTAATCAATATATTGTCATGAAATAAGAACAAATTATTAAAAACTTTAAATAACATGCCCCTCCCACTATTTTATCTAAGTCAATGACCCTTGTTATTTTGACTTAAGGTTATTTTATCTTAAAATTACCTTAGTGGGATTAAGAGTACAATTATTTATTTTAATCTTCGTCTGAGACCGCAAAATTAAACTAAATAATAGGTTGATCCTTATCAACAGTATCTCATACCTTCTCTTAGCATCAGGTTGACAACTCCTTGTCACTTAGTGGTGCATCTCATGCAACCAACCTGGCACTATTACCCCCAAATACATAAGCCCGGCTGAGCCTACAACTCATGCACTCAGTTAAGCACTAACCAACACCTTAAGTGTCTCACACTTCTAATACTACTCTTACTCAACGAAACAGTGGGTCCCAACTGAGTTGTGGCGCACAACCATTTAGAGGAACTTCGAGTGGCATTGGTAGTGGGAGGTAATCATGTGCTTAATAATTGATTCCTTTTAAGGGTTTCTTTTATTTTAATGGGTCTCATCAAACGTGTAAGTACTATTATCATGCTAGTCGTATCCTATGTCAAACATCTATCGAATTACACTAGTCGCTTTTGGACATGCATAATAAAACATACATTCACGGTTGACCATTTCATGCATACTAGTCATTTTTAAAACATACATCCGCGATACTCTATCTCATGCATACTAGTCATTTTTAAAACATACATCCGCGATACTTTATCTCATGCATATTAGTCGTTTTTAAAACATACAAGCATACATAAAATAGATTTTATATGAGATAGTCATGGTGCTCGTGCATTCTTTATTCTTGCTCCTAGGCCGCGGCTCCATCATGAAATCTTCCATGCCTAAACGCCACTAGCTTAATTTTTCTAATTGCAAAATAATTAAAGAAACTCCAATACATCTTTAGAGGAACAAAAGAATATACAAAATTTAAAATTCAAAATTACAGCTCCAATTTAAATAAAAACAAAATTTGAATTCAAATTTAAAACATTTAAATTCAAATATTTAAATTCGGGCACCATGACCATCCCCTTCTATATCTGCACCTTAAAAGTTAGACAACTAACAAGCACACAATATTATTTTCTCTCAAATGGCTGAAATATGCATCCAAATACATAATTCAAATTTTTGTTGATTCTTTTTCAAAGAACACAAAAATTAAACCATACAATCAACCATTTATATACACAGACTTATATGAGAAATTTTGTCACAAAAATATTATGTTATGCTCATGAACAATTCATTATAACAAAACACAAAAATTAAAAAGATCAAAATGAACAAAATTAAGAACCCTAATTTTATTCATGTGACCTCGGCAATGCATTAAATATTCTATGCATTTGAATATTCATATCATGGCTGAATCATATTCTTTTCTTAAAAGATGTTTCATTTGAAAACTTTCACAAAGAATCATAAAGAAACAAAACCATGAACACATAAAGATATATGTAAAGCGTAATCATATTACAAACAACATATTAAAACAAACAAGGTACCATCACCCGTCGATAGTAAAGCAACACGGCTCTGATACCACTTGAAAGAAAGGGCCTTGAAGGCCGAAGGCATGTGAGAAGAAAAACAAAAAAATTTTAAGCGGAAACACACATACCACACAAGAATCATTCTTTATGACATAGATATTACCTTGTTTATATTCGAAACTCGATGATCAAGGATAGGCTTGAAGATACAAGCCCTCTAATGTTGATCCACACCACTCCTTGTCAAGACTCAAGAACACTTCTTGAAGGCCACCAACAAACACCAATGGAGGCAGGCTAGGCGCACCAATGGAGAGGAAGAAGCTTACGTTTCAAAGTGTTTTCTTATCTATAAGAGGCTCACTACTAGATGATATTGTTGGCTGAATTTTTCTGTCAAAACTCACACAAGGGACGCATGAAAGGGGAGGAAGGTAGATAGGTTTTTTTTTCAAAAAACCATTAGAGAACTATGATCACAAGAGCACACTTTATAGAGGAGTTTGAGTCAGATTTTTAACCAACAAATCTGATTATGGAGCATCCCACACGTGAAGAAAAAAAATGGAGTTGTTATATTTCAAAAATTGCCAACAACCTCCCATCATATCCTCTTAAGACCAAGTCAATTGCTTGGGAATTATTTTGCCAAATAATAATTAAATATCCAGCCATATGTAGCGCCCCTAATTAGCCCTCAAACTTCTTCCTAAAATCTAGGACATGATCATGACAAGATGCTAGTTGAATTCAAATTCAAATCTAGCTCTTATCTTCTCCTTTTGATATGAAACTAACTACTATAGTTAATTCATATTTAAAATATTTAACTTCAAATATTTAAATTCAAAATTTAAATTATCAAATTTAAATATTAGATAATTAATTTAACTATTTAAATTAATTAATAATGTCTTGGACTATCCAAGCCCATTAACTCCATTCATGTGCCCCTCTCTCTTTAAGGTAGGTATCCAAACTCCTTCTTGGGCCAACAACCATTATTAGGCCCAAAACCTTTAATGCTATAATGTCATGACAATAAAGTGTTAGTGTGTGACCCATTAGGCCCAACATAGCTACTGACATAAATGAGTTTGGGTCCAACAAGGCCACTACCCATTTAATGACAACACAGAGCACTAGCAATGCTTTGTTGACCCAGAACTAGTTAGGTAAATGACAAGATCATCCTATTAAATCTATTTGGTTTCTGTATGTATTTCCTTTCATCTCGGTTACCTTCCCATTAAACCTAGGGTAAGGAAACGTATCTGCCCTTGCGGTCTAGGGTAAGCTTTAATATGAAATAGGGAGTCTCCAATTTTACTGACTCTAAAGGCAGATCATCTCATGATTTCTTTTACTATGCATAGATTCCCGAGTCCTGTAAATGTCATTCCGATTTCTCCTATTTATAGATAACCTAATCTCTCACAGAGATTTGACGAATTCCTTCAGCTAGTCACCCTAGGCTCGTGTTCTTTCAGGACATGCCCAAAGGTATACCTATGTGTCTCCATGTTTCAGGCATACGAGGTATACAATCAAAACATGTCTTCTAGAACACAGTCTAGGTGAAAACTTCTGGTCTAAGGAAAGACACACCCAAATAATAAGAGACTACTCTAATGATACTATTTGTGAGATTTCCTCATAGAGTCTCTTTGTGGGTCCATTCAGTGCAAGCAATACCCTTATAGGTCCACCCACGACTTTAGCTAAGACATCTCCATGTCTGTAGCTCATGAGGTCTTTACCTTGCATCTGCATACAAGTAGATAAGTCGTGCTAGTCTTACCCGGGATCACTGATCCCCATTCTCAGTTTCTCTAGACTAGGAACATTAAATTAGGAGTAGACATCTGGTATCCTTGAATCCTCATGATCATGATCCCATCACTGATACTCAAGAGATACTTATTCTATTCCAAGGGTTTTATCCAGTCACTCATATATTAATAATGATATCGAGACAGAATATGAAACAAGATAAAGAGCGCTTATAATTTATTCATGACAATATGAAAAGTACATGTACGTCCTAATCTAATGAAAAGATTGTCTCTAGGACATCCATATACTAACAATATGTATAAATCTTTTCTACTCATTCTGGTGATTTCATTATGTTCTTAATGCTTGATTCTACTTTATCACTAGTTTCATGAATTTGGATTCTAAGTTTGACTGGAAAGTGCTCTTAGGATTTGAACTGAATGATTTTACTCTTTACGTTACGTTGCTAGGAATAGAGCATAACGTTTTGATTGCAAATAACACGAGGTTATGATTGTAATGCTGGGTTATTTACTTCATATGTGAGAGATTGATATTCGATAAATATCCTTAGGATTCTCGAATGCGAGGGATCAATTCGGGGTGAATTAATGTGTGCATCAGTAATGTTAGAGAATGATTCATATGTGTAAATGTTAATTGGATACTGAAGGTATGAACGATGAAACCTAATCCTACGCTCTCTTAAACTAATCAAATTCATTTTATTAGTTTCCGTAATTTTTCGTATTTCTGATGCACTAATCCATTATTTTCATTATTTCCGTAAAACCAACCCAAAATCATTATAAAAAATGAAAAGAGAGTGAGCTTCCCTTACCTAAACTAGTCCCCTAGATTTTCAAGCTCTTGAAGAAGGAAGAAGCAAGGAGGAGCTTGGTTAATTCTGAGTGAACCTTTTCAACTGGTGATCTAAGACTAGTTAATGGATCCTAGGCCAACATCAGGCCAACATCAAAACACGAAGAGCTCAAGGGACCAAAAGGAGAATGATTTGTTACTCACCTATTGAAATCAAGTAAGGAACCTTGCAAACTCTAAAGGAAGAGATTTTGAGCACAATTTGGGAGTGAAGAGAAGAAAAATAAAATGGAGAGAATTTTAAGTATTGAATTTTGGAATGAAATTGTGAGGAGGGGTGGTTGATTGTATTGGGTTCACTTCTAATTGGCTATCCCTTTCTTCTATTTTCACCCCATCATCTGCATGTTTATATGCTTAAACCTTGGGCCTTGAATATCCTCAACCCACTAATACTTTTACAACATTAAAATACAATCAACTAGTATACCAATTAACATAATTACACACTCAATTTCTATTTTGTGATATAAAATAAATTACACACGTAATCACACAAAAGAATAAAAATAAATAAAACACATGATATTACAGTAAAAATTGTGATCCTTACAATTTAATGACAAATTGGTCCTCGAATGTTAGCATTTAATGTCAAATTGATCCTCAAAAATACAACTTATTATCAAATTAATTGGCCCTTGAAAATTATAATTTAATGACCTCAAACTTAACTACAAGATAAAATTTCTCATTTTCTTAACACATTTAGGGACTAAATAATAATTTTTGTTCTTGAAAGACTAAATTACCACCGATTTACACATTCAATGATTAAAATGATCATTTACTCCATAATTAGGACAAGTGTAACACCCCAAAATTTCCATAACTATAGCCAAAGCATTATATGAATTATTCTTGCATAACTATTAATGCACATATTAGGATTTGATACTCTATATTTCAAAGATTAGAGTGAAATATCAATTGGAGATATTATGGAAATATTTAAAGAAAAATAACCATATTGCCCTTACCGTAAATTGAAATGACAAAAATGCCCTTGAAGGTAAAAGGACGATAATGCCCTTGGAGATTTTGAGAATTACAAAAGTGCCCCTAGATATTTTAGAAAGATATTTTAAGATGAAAACTTACATAAATGCCCTTGGATATTTTGGAAATGACAAGAACACCCTTAGATATTTTTAGTGGATATGACAATTATGCCCCTAGGATGAATGATGAATTTACCATAATACCCTTCAGGTTAGAAATGATCAAATATTCTTAGGGATTCTGTGAGAACCTGATGAAATTACAAGAATACTCTTAGATAGCAGATTATTAAGATATTTTGTTACAAGGCACCTTAGAATAAAATTTTTATGAAATTTACAAAGTGACAACGTTGAGGTCTTAAAGAAAAATTGCATTCTTTCCCCTAAGCTTGCAAGTCCACGTGAATAAATGAAGTAGAAGGGGCGAGAACTTTCAAGATAAGCTACTTGTAAAGGGAGCCATGGGATGGAAACAAGTGTCAAGACACTTGTATGGTGTAGGATTAGCTTAAGAAGATTTTTTGAAGCAAATCTTCTCTTGTCTCCTTTGGTAGAACACGTGGACAGCTCTAGACATTATTTCAACAATCCTAACGGCCAAAAGTTAGATATATGGGATAGTAGTGTACCTTTAAAATTTTAAAGAGATCCAACGGTTAACGAATCCAGAATTAGTATTTTACTAAAATGGGTATTGGGATAAACCTAAGAATGAAAGGAAAACATAAAAATCTTCCTTGGCAAGCTATACTATGAAAATACAAGAAGGAAGTGAAGATTTTTTTCCTAAAAGCTTAGCCACTCCATGTGAAAAACAAGAAGGAAGGAGAATGATTTAGAATCTTCAAGACATAGGACACTTGGATGGAGGAAAAATCAATAGCCTTTAAGATGTAGCCACTTGGAAAGCAAGGTCATAATGACCTAGGAGATTTTTTTGTAGAAAGTCATTTTAAAATCATTTGGCCAACCCTATATAAAGGGGAAGGGAACCGAAAATACCAAGCCTTTCTAAGTGAAGTTCACGTGCAAAACCACTTCATATTCCTTTCATCTTTTCATTTTCCAAACCTACATCCTTTTCACCCTTTCACTTTCAAAGAATAAAAGCAAAACATAAACTCCAACATCTTGAAGCCTTACGTGGAATCTAGGAGCTTTAGAAAGAAGTTTATCAAGCTTTTAAGAAGAAAAACAAGGTACGTATAGGGAAGTTTATGGTAAATATAATTGAAGTATTGCTTATGTTTGAATCTTATGTATTTTTATGAAAAACCAAGCTTGCACACCATGTGTTTGATAAATTGTTTGAGTGTGTTTTGTTCATATATTGCAAAGTGTTTCTATGAAGTTTATGTGTTGTTGAATGTTTCTATGAATTTCTATGAAGTCCACGTATAATACCCCAGAGTCCTGGCGCGGATGGCGTGGGGTTCCGCGCGGATCGCACTAGAGGTCCTGCTGAGAAAACCATGTCTGGTGTGTGACGCGATCAGCGCCAGACTCACTAGAACATGGCGCGAGGGGCGCCATGGTTTGCAGCCAATGCGGATGGCGCCAAAGGTGGTGCTAGTGGCGCGGGAAGTGGCCTGGAACACTCATTTCCCCTGGTTGTCCACGCGACCAGCGCCAGGGTTGGCGCTGGTGGCGCCAACTGGGTTTGGAATGTGGCGCTGATGGCGCCACAGGTTCTGGAAGTTGGCGCTGAAGGCATGGGTTCCGCGCGGTTGGCGCCACAAGGTCGGCGAAGCTAGCGTGAATCACGCCAGACCTCTGGCAGGCCCAGTATAAAAGGGGAATTGCATTTTCAGAAGAGAAAAACCTTCTCTTCTTCTTCCCCAGCGTCCAGCAGCCATGGGAGAGCTTCCCAAGCTTCCATAACCATGTTTTGTGACCCAAAACACTTCCTAAACCCATTAAACCTCCTAGAGACCTATTGTGAGCTAGAATCCTTCCTTCATTTCTCTTAAAAACCCTTGAGTTGAGAAACCCCATTCTCAAGAAAAGTGAAGAAAACTCGAGTTTGGCGAGGAACGACAGCTACCCACGGACACCCAAGCTTGGAGGAGTGTCCCAGAGGCCTTCTGTGTCGTCATTGAGGTAAGAAACTCGAGATTCCTTGGTTGATTTGTGAATTGGGGATTTTGATGAATAGTGACCCACTCTTGGTAGAGCTAGAATTAGCTCTGGGTCCAGTTGAGAGATGTGTTTAGAATGATGAGAGGAGGAAGGATTAGCTTTTAGTTTGTGATTTGGTGAATGTTGGTTTTGGCTCTAGGGTTATGCATGTGTGACTTGGACTGAGTCACTTGATTTGAAACATGCAAGGCCATGGTTGGTGGGCTTGTTGTGCCTGAGAGGCCATGGAAGCGGTGTCCTGAGAGACTAACCGGTCAAGCCCTATAGAAACCCTGAGTATTTGGGTTGTGAGAGCTGTGGTGCTCATTGTTAATGGCTGGTGTTGAGTCTGTGGGGACTCTGAGGCCATAGTTGAGTTGAGATAGACCACTAAGGATCTACGGAAAGGCTTGAAGTGGATGAGCCTGATGAACCTTAAGTTAGATAACTTGGATTGATGGAAAGGACTGAGTGATATTTCCATGATTAAATGAACCCAAAAAGCAAGACTTTTATCTTCTCTAATTTTCAAGACATGAAAGGATTCCAAGGTCACCTTTCATGCATTCTATTTCTTAATTACTTCATTTCTAACTATGATTCCGAGGAATCTTATGTTGATAGATACTATAGCTAGTTTTCTGGTTTAGCTTCAGCTAGTACTACCAACTTTTAGCTTCCGTCTCTTTTCCCCCTTGTTAGAGGGATCAACTAGATATCAACATGATTTGCTTTAGGATTTCACAAAACAATAATGATGAAATAAATTTTAGATGTCCATTATTCATGTAGAGACAAATGATCATCATTGCATCCGCAAGGTAAAGATGTATGTTTAGGAGGTGGAAAAGATTAATAAAGTGCTATTAATGTTTGTAACCTAATCACTCCTTTTGTAAAATAGGAGCGGAAGAGGTAAGTGTGGATAGCAGGACAAGCAAAG
>PYAF01006183.1:487779-511430 GCA_007407185.1 Glycine tomentella | reverse complement strand
CCCCCCACCACCACCATTGGTGAAACAAGACACCACGCCGCCCCCCAAACCCACCCCCCATGCGAAAGTGACGTGACGCGAGTGCTTGGAAGGAGAAGCGCAAGCGGCGGACGAAGCAGGTAGAAGATGGTTTTTTTTTTTTTTCTTTCAAATAGCGACCCGGTCCGGTTCGCCGGGTCAGTGGTTGGACCATAGACCCGGCCGGTTCGCACCGGGTTATACCGGGTCAAAAGCATGACCGATCCATTAGTGGACTCGAGCCGGTCCAGTCACCGGGTCACGGTTCAACCGGTCCGACCGGCCGGGTCGGTCCGATTTTTAAAACACTGGATAAAAGAACAGAGAGAGCCCGAACGCAGGGTGGTGCAGATTACAGAAATAAATAAATTATAAAGAACAACAACAAAGTCTTATCTCGGTAAGTGAGATGGTTTATACGGATAAATGAATTATAAAGAACAGAAGGAAATAAATAAACATCACAAGTTTTTTTCACCAAATATTTATGACCTGTATAGAACAATTTGCAACAATATCTACTATATTCGTGTATCAGCGTTGCTCAGGTTACATTTACCTTCTCGTTATACCAGAAAGAAAATTGACTTGCTCATGTAAGTCATCAGATAAACCGCAGTGTCTGGATGGGGTAAGGGGGCAGGATTCGGAGGGGTGACAGGAGCAATAGAAAGGGAAGAGATTACAGAAACCATGCACAAATCCCTACTTCAACAAAGAATCCCAGTTCCAAGCAAAGAACAAGATCTCTCGAACAATTGTGGCTTATTACTTGGAGCAATAAGATATAAACAAAGCTTTAGTTTTGCTTAATAAGATTTCTCCCTAACGTGTTAAATCAATGGTCCTAATACTCTTTATATATCTACCAATAGACCATGCTATTATAAACAACATTTATTTATCTAAACCATTGGTTTCTACACTCTTGATACTCCTGTTACAACTCCTATAAAGCCAGGCACCCTACTTTGCCTCATCTTTCATACCCATAAGATTAGATTGTGAGTTGCCGCAGCTTTTTGTATATTCACAAATCAAACAGAAAAAGGCTCATGATCATATATATATAAATGTATATGGTCTAAAGGTCCACACACAAGTAGGCAATTACAGAGCCAGCTCGTCGCTTTGTCCGTTGGCTAACCTTCCACTTCTCAACCAGGATTTTCTTCATGTTGGGACAGCTAGAAACAACGGTGGCCACCCCAGCTGAAGTGATACCCGAGCAATAAACCATTTGACAAGACTCCAACAATGTGCAACTTTTCACCAGATGTGTCAGTCCAACATCAGTAATTTGACGGCAGTGTGAGAGCACAATTTCTTTAAGCAATGTGCAGTGTTCTCCCAACTCAGCCATTGCCATATCACCCAGATTCTGAAATTATAATGAGAAATGTAATCAAACGAGACAGGGAAAGTAGAATGAAAAGCTAATAAAGTTTCACAAGGTTATAGTTATTAGCAGGTTGACTGATTTAGAGATTCTCCACAACTAATTTTCGTATGTATAATGAAAATATGAAATACTAAGCTCTTCCATATAGATATTACATGATTACATAATGTATTTCAGAAAACTGTTTACAGCAGACATGGTTTAAAAAATGGTTTGTGACTGCAATTTCAGCCACAATGTCAAGGCTATGACTCATCACAACCGCTGTCCACAACATCAAGGATTGCAACAAAACTGCAACCGCCATTTAAACCCTTGACAGGTAACATCCATACTAATACATATGCCACAAGCAAAAGCTTGATGGCAAGATATATGGGGAATATATATGCAGTCCCTAGCCATGTGAATATATGTGATGTAGAATATTACAGTGAAACAACAATGACAAATCAGGAAACTATGCCATACTATTGAAACAGAAAAAACATGGAAAACTAAAAAACTAATGTGCTTTTGGTATACAAAATGAGAGACATAGAAAGGTACGTACCTGCAGTACACTCACGTCTAAGTAACAGAGTTGAGGACAACCCCTTGCAATGGCTATCACTCCAGCATCTCCAATTTGGTGACAACCACTAACATTCAGATAATGAAGGGAACAGCCCTCGGCTATTGCAGTAAGAGCCCCGTCTCCCACCCTAGCAATTTGATAACAAACATTAAAACAGACATTCTCAACAATTAACAATATTTAGTATGTTCTGAATAATCCAGAGTTCAGAATTTTCTCATCAACGCAAGATAAAAAAGAACTAAAATTCTCTCTCACACACACAAATTCGTCATAGGAGAGTATAAAATCACTAAATCACTGAATAAGAAATGAAATTAAAGAACTAAAACTCTCTCTATATATAATATAATATAATATATAATATATAACATATAATATATTCTTCACAGAAGAGTATAAAAGCAATGAATAAGATTTTACCTATCGCAGAATCGAATGCTAAGATCTGTTAGTGACTTACAATGCTTGCCAACAGCAATGAGTCCCTTGTTCCCAATCTAGTAACAACAAAAAGAGAGCAAGCAATAAGCATATAAAACTCTATCCTAAAAAAGATAATTAATCAACCATATAAAGTAGGTTACATTACTTATATACCAGTCTATAACAGGGATATATCATTGACATTCATTTTCAATTACTACCCTTCCAATTTTTTCCCATATTTCTTAGGAGGGAAAAAGAAAGTAAATAATGCAACGATATCATATTCGTTATGATGGACATAGAGTTAAAAATGAGTAAATAATGAAATTAAACATGGAAACAGTTAGCTAAGATGCAAAACAGCCAAGGATAGTATGTTGTCTTAAAATTTATTTTAAAAAAAAGGAAACAGTACACTAATTAGCTTGTACAATTAATTGATTATAATCTGTCTTGGGAGATGGAACCTAAAAAAATGGTGACATTCATGCCAGTTTCATAAAAACTACAAAATCCTGAAGATTTGTTACCTTGTAACAACGACGAATATGAAGCTTCTTTAGATTCCTGCAGCCACTAGCTATACTACACATGGCATCATCTCCGATGCTTGAGCAATCTACCAAGTGAAGAACTTGCAAGAATTTGCACCCATTTCCCACCTCAAGAAGGCTAAAATCACCCATTCTATGGCAGTAAAGCAATGCTAACTCAGTGAGATGCCTGTACGTAATACAAAGCTGGGATTAGCATCATATTGGAAGACCAATGGAAATAATTCCTATGTAGGTGAAAGGTTCACAGCATGAATTCATCTGCCAGATTCGGCAATTTCTTCAAAACCGGAAATCGGTGATCTACAAAGAAAAAAATGAATGATGAATTGATTGAAGTGCATGCAAGATTAACAGTTAAATGCACAAAATCATCCAGTTCAAGACATTTTTAATTTTAGCAAGCTGTTTAAAACAATTTTGCATATTACTCGTTTACACCAATTTCAAAAGCATGTGATTTGAAGAATTTACCGCTTTGCTTTAATGTGACCCTGATAGAAGCCCCAACAAAACCCACATCAAAGTCATTAAAAGCAGTTCACTCTCTTTTATATTAGTGAGGCAACAAGAGGTTCGTTTTTTGTTTATATTAGGAATGCTTGATTGCAAGTGTATGTACTCACTTTTTTGTTTAGATTGCATTTTGTGCTTTTTATGTTTTTACCCTAGGAACCCTAAATGTGTAATATCGTTATTCCACTAAATTTACTGAAAAGTTACATGTGTGTTGACACAATCATTCATCCACCTGAACACAATCATTCATCAACCAGAACAAGCAGAAACAGACTTCGGTGGAGCATCAAGAAACACATGCTATGGCCAAACAATTGTCTTGGCACATCACCTTACAAAACAAAACTTCTACTTGCAGTGATGCTTTATTGAGTGACCATTTAAAGAGAGACCAAATGCATTAATATGATTCTAGGGAAACTTTCAACCTGATAAATTACTAGGCATCCACTAATTTAAATTTCTTGGTTCCAACTTTGTTAACAGAGTTAGATGCATACACTATTCATAACATTTCGGCATGTAATTTAGCTTAAAGAAAAACATACTGGCAAGATCTCCCAATGTATTCTAGCCCCAAAGTTCCAATGTTGTGACATCCATTGACTTCAAGATGTGTCAGTTCCTTGCAGCCAGTAGCAATTGCTTCCAGACCCTTATCGCTTATGAAATAGCAATCAATCAAAGTCAAATTCTTTAACTTCCTACATCCATTCCCAATGCCACGCAACCCCCTGGATATAACAGATTATTATAAAAGAAGTACTAAATCTAAAATCTAAATCTACGTACCCCATTGCCCAAAGGCTCCTCGCTATGCGAAGGTAAGGGGGAGGGATATTGTACGCAGCCTTACCCTTGCATATGCAAAGAGGCTATTTCCGGATTCGAATCCATGACCAACAAGTCATCAAGGCACAACTTTACCGTTGTGTCAGGGCTCGCACTCATAAAAGAAGTACTAAATAAAGCACAAAAAAAAAAAACTTAAAAAAGAATTATAAAGGGTTTGCATAATATATGATCAGACACATATGACAATAGATTATGCTCCCCTGTGTGCAACAATCATATTGCAGTTTAGACAAGGATTTTCAATTTGGACTAAGTTCAATGAGTCTAAAAATGAATTTGAAGGAGAGCAACTCACTTATCAGTAAATCTCTGAAAACTGTATAGTGCCAGTAACTCCAGAGACAGACAGTTAGTGCCTACAGCTTTCAAAGCATCATCTGTAACATTAATACATTGCAGCTTTAGAACCTTCAAAGTTGGACATCCTTGTGCCACAGCAAGCAGCCCTTTATTGTGGATGCATTCAGAGTCCAACGACAAGGTCTCAAGGGACCTGCAATGTGATCCTACAGCCTCCATTGAGATATCAGTTATCTTGGCACAAGCTGCCACACCAAGAGATTTCAACGACTTCCCCACACCTAAGGCTAATTCAACCAGACCAGTATCAGTCAATCCTTCGCAGAATCGCAGATTCAAGTCTTCAAGCTGCTTGCAACACTGTCCAACAGCAGCCAGACCTTGATCCCCAACATAACAACCCTACAAGATAAATCTCGGGAATGCTAAGGCAAACAATGCATATCTAAATATCAGTGGTGATTAATTAAGCTTACTTGTAAGTCCAAGGCTTTGAGAGAAGTGCATTTCCGAGCTAGGGATGTCAAACCATCGCTAGAGACGTTGGAACACCAGATTAAGCCCAATTTGTGGAGCTTGGGGAAGCCTTGGCCGAGAGAAGATAAACCAGCATCTGATAAACAGAGAGAATCGAGCTCGCCCTCTTCGTCGTTCGGTCGTCTTTTCCCCTGGAAAAAAAAATGAAATTCAAATTCAAATTCAAATTGAGATGTAAGAATGGGAGGAGATTGATTGGACGGACGAGGTGGAGGGGAATGGAGAGGCGTTCGTCGATGTAGAGATTTCTGAGACTGGAGAAACGGGAGGGGAGACGGTGGAGGAAGAGGTGGGTGGCGCCGATTCGGAGGGTGGTTCGGGTTCGGCGCTCGAGGCGGAACCAGCGGCGGCAAACGAGGGAGCAAGCGTCGCGGGTGGACTTGGAGTGGAGGCGGGAGAAGATTTCGATGATCAACTCGTCGGGAAAGCAGGTATTGATCCAATCGAGGCCTCGCATTGCGTGAGAAGATGGATATGTTAGAGAATGGGGTGTGTTTTGATTTTGTAATCATAATTGCCTATTCATTCATTCATTGCCAATGCAGCAAATACAACGGCGTTAAAATTGCCCTTGTCCACATTCCTTGGGGTTTCACTCTAACAACACCTTGTGCTAAATACACCATCAAATTCAAAAAGCGTAACCCAGATCATTAGCCACTTTAGGAAGACATCTTTTTCACTTATTTTACTACATCTATTTCCCCCCTTAATTTTTATATATTGAAGCAAACATTATACCGTCAATTAATTTATCAAAAATATGATTTTTAATATAATTATTATAAAAAACAATAAATTTATCATATACTACTATAAGTAATTATTGCTTAAAGTCATTTTAACTTTTTAATATAATATAGTATTAATTATTTTTTTTTACTAATATTTCTAATAAGTGTCACCTTAATTTTTAATATAATATTAATATTGTAAAATTAACACCATCTTTCATTTATTAATTAATTTTTGTAAAAAAAAACATAAAACAGCATATTATGGAACCTTGGGAGTACATAATAATTTGTGAGTTTTAAAATTGTTTATTCTTATTTTTTCTATTTTCTTATTTATTTTAACATATCATAGAATACTTTATAGTTGTTCTAGAGGTTACACCGACTTTCATTATTTATTTTATATGATAATATTAAGGCGATTTTGACAATCAAAAATCACCTTAAGAACCCCTAAACATGAGAATATCAAATTCGCTATCTGAAAAGGCAACACTTGCACTTAACTCAGACGTATCGGATTAGAAGTGATAAACGAACTCAAGCAATCAAACACTCAACATATAAATAGCCATATGGCTTCTCACCTGACATCTAATAGACCTTACAACTTTTGTGATCGAAATACTTTTATATACAAGGACCCCTACCTCAAGCAAGATTTTAGCTTAACTTATTTTTATATCTAAGCTTAGATTCTTATTTGAACATTAGAAAGTTTTGTGGTGTCACAATCAAAGTAACATTTGTTATTAGTCTCAATTAAATAATATTTTTAAAAAACCAATACAAAATCAACCAATATTATAAGAACTCAAATGAAAAAATAAATATGTTAGCATGACTAAGAAAAAATAATAAAAAAAATAAAAATATTAAGAACACAAATAAAATTTTATTAATTTATCATAGATTCAAAATATTTAAGTCTTTTTAAAATTTTAGAAACCTACAACTAAAAATTACGGACCCTATGGGTTGTTTTTTTATTTTCTAAGTTTTCAAATAAGAAGAACCCAATCATAGGCCAAGTATTCTCGCCACCAGTCCACCACTAATGTCTGAATCTTCACTGCCATTAGCCCATAAACACAACCCATTAATTGCTACTGCCATGACTGTGGGTTCAATAAAAATTGACGTAGCCAAGGTTGACCTTCAACAAGTTCATGAAACCACTGTCGTCAACAACTTTGCTGAACTCGACGGGATGGAAGCATCGGGTAAGGAGTTCATATTGGTGGTTCCAGAGAAGAAAAGGGCTGCCGCAGGTGGTTATCCTTGGGCGCCCCGCTATTGGCACGTTCCTCACGCACTGCGGGTGGAGGCCATTAGTGCTGGGGTTCCCATGATCACGTACAGTTCTACAACGAGAAGCTGATGATAATTGAGGTGGATGTGAGGGAATGGAGCGTCGCATATATAGTATTCGGTGAAGGCTGGATCATCTCACGAGAACTTAAAAGCGCTGATTCATGATCTTAAGCGTAAGCAATTCAAGGACTATAAGTCGCTTCATCAACAGCAATTTCCCGCAAGAAATATCCGCACGTAACAACTCACAACGCATTTTTTTTACAATAAAAAGAAGAAATATAAGATAAAACGAATTATGAAATTGCATAAATAATTAAAATATTGTACCAGGATTTTGTTGGGCATAAAATAAATAAACTAAAAGAAGAAGTAGAATAGTAGATAGTAGAAGAGCTTTTATTATAAATTTCACAAAAATAAAATATTACAACAATAAAATATTAAGTATTATAACACTAACTCAAATTTTTGTATTTCTCTCAAATATTTCTTTTTTTTTTTTACATAAGTGTTTCAACACTCTCTTTCTCACTTTTCTACACACTTTTCTCTTCACTTCCTTACTTTCACATACATACAAATGTTTAACATTCAATCCATATATATATATATATATATATATATATGTATATAAGTAAATATAGAAGAACTCAAGCTAAACTTGTCAACCTATAATAACCACAAGTTATAACTTTTGACTATTTTTATGACTTTGAAGATTTCAAGTTGAACTTAACAAACTCTAATAGTCATACAACACATATGTAGTTAAGAATGACAACTCAAAAATGACTTGGATGGATAAGAACAAAAAATCTTCAAATTCTTTAAGTTTCTTTCATAATTTTCAACAAACTTCTATAAGTATCTACGCAATTCTACAAACTTCCATAAAATTCCATAAGTTTCTAAACAATTCTTCAAGGTTTCATAACTTCTTTTGGTGGTGGAGGAAATAATTTGAATTTAAATTCTTTGATAGAAATGAAAGCAAAATCAATTTTGAATTCTAACATATTTCAATTTCAATGCGAATTAAACATTATTCATTTCCTAATACCATTTTTCATTTATATTCACCGTGGTTATTTACTACGAAATAAAACCCAAGCCTGAACCGTGACATGTATACATTGAGTTGTTGGAGTCCAAGAGTGCTTTTGGGTTGATAAAAAAGACTGAATTTGGTGGTAATACAACTTGTTGATTGGCTAAAAATGTAAGAAACATATATAGTTGCAGGTGTTTATGTAAAATATTAGTGGAAAAATTTGAAGAAGTCATTATTATTAGAAAAATTATTTTTAATATTGGTTATTTTGGATATTCAATAATGTTAAAATAATTGTCGATAAAAGTGGGTTATTTTTAACATCGATTATAAAAATCGATATTGAAATTCACTATACAACATCGATTTTAATACGACGATTAATTCAAACTATCCAAAAAAATCATTATACTGAATCTCAAACGAAAAACTAAGATTTGTTCATAATTACATAACTTGTATATAAAACAACAATCCTTAATAGAATAAAGAAATACATTAAAATAATTATACTATATATAACTTTTATCAAGTAATTTCAAATCTTTAATATATTGGAAGTGAATATTTGTAATAGATTTGTTGAATTGTATAATTTAAATTTCAAATTATTGTTAGGATTTGTTAAGTTGTTACAGTTTATTATTATATTTCAATATTTGAACAGAAATTAAGATTAGATCAAGTTTGTTAACATTTTGTTGAATTTTTCTCTCTTATATAAGAAGTTTATGTTGAGGGAAAATATATAAAAGAGAATGGAAGAATGAATGAAAACAATTATTTATCCGTATCTGACTTTTAACATGTTATCAGAGCTAGGTTATCCTCCATGAAAAAACAATGGTTTCCTCCATGAATGAGAGTCATGATCCATGAATGAGAATCATGGTATCCTCCATGAAAAAAATAATATTTCCGCGGCCTTATTTTTTCAAATTCTTCTTCACATTCCCATTCCCAAACGTATATCTCGTGCTATCTTTTTATCTTATCTTCAATGTATTTCACTTATACTCAATCATCTATTTCCTCCTTAACCTTCACCTTCTCCGATTCCTTTACAAATTATGATTATTATTATCATAAATTTCATTTTTGCCTCGCATAACCTTTGCGATTTTGGATCCATTTTGAATCCTTCTCATATCCATTTGAAGGTCATTAATGTGAAGCTCGTTGAATTGTTCTGAGTTCTTCACAGACCAATTCCAAAGTCTATTGACATGAAGATGTGATTGTTCCGAATTCATTCTCGTATCTCAATTCTCCCTGCACGTATTCTATTTGGAAGTCATTGATGTGAAGTCAGTTGCATTGTTCTGAATTTTCATATACCATTCCTGAAGTTTATTGACATGAACATGTTATTATTTCGAATATCTTCTCGTATTTCAATTTTCTTTCTATCTCACATAATCGAAGCACGTGGACTATCCTGAAGCACCTCTTGAACCTATTACTGATCAAAGTCATTCATGGAAGAGTGTTTGAAGAAGCAATTGGCAACTTGGGATGACCGATATTTATGCACCAACTTGATGGGGAGTGTTGAATTGTATAATTTAAATTTCAAATTATTGTTAGGATTTGTTAAATTGTTACAGTTTGTTATTATATTTCAATATTTGAATAGGAATTAAGATTAGATTAGTTTTTTATTATCCCGTATTATTAGCATTTTGTTGAATTTCTCTCACTTATATAAGAACATCGTGTTGAGGGAAAATATATGAAAGAAAACGAAAAAGTGAATGAAAACTCTTATTTTTAACAAGATTGAAGTTAAATATTTGCATTGAACATAATACTTGTAAAAGAATTCTTATCTTAATAACTGGACTTTTGGGTGATCTGCCGTCTTTGGGATTAATCAAAAACAAAACAATTTTTTTTTTCTCTTCTCTCCTCTTAAGCTTTATCAAACATGAAAATATTGTAATTATTTTTTAGAATGTAGATATAGCATAAGGAATAAAGAATAGAGATGTGTAGAGGAATGACGTGTTGAAAGGAAGGAAAACATGTTGTCCAAATCTGGTTTTGCAAAGAATTCAAAGATGTAACTCTATAGCATGAAACTATTTAAAAGACAGAAAATAAATTTTAAATTGCAGTGTAATTTGTTTTTACAACAAGATTAATCTACCCATTAAAAAAAATTGTTATTAACTAAGTAGATGAATTCGTAGCAAATAGCAGGCTTGAATTCCTAGCAATTACTACAGGCTTAGAACATTTACTAGTGTTGGGAGATTTTAATAATTAACACCAGATTCAAGTTCATGTTGGACAAGACGGACCCTCAAATTAAATGCGGAAGCGGATCAAAAAGGAAGAAAATGAGGGAGAAAACAAGAATTTGTTTAACGTGGGGGAAAACCTTCCTCAATGTGAAAAAGAAAAACCCACGGGACACTAATTCAGAATCAACTTCCATTATAATAAATAACGAATTACAATCAAATACACCATTGTGGTGATTCACTCAACCTCTCCAATAATAGTATCACTCAAATATGTAAAGTATAAGACTTGCTCAAATATGCATTCAAGATTGTCACTTGAGACTCTCAAATCTCTCTGACGGTTTCTCTCTTGTCTGAGTCTACTTTTCTCCAACCTCAACTAATACACATATAGTGGTGAATTAGGTTTAGGATTTTAGAACCCTCAATGAACCTGGGTCAGTATTGAAGGAGTAAAGACTCAATCCAATATAGTTTAAACCTAGTTAATTGTGGCATTGTAAAAATAAAAATACTATACTATTATTAAATAAATGTAGTCTTTCCCTACTCTTTTGGAAATTGAAATGATTGCAAGAAACAAAAAATCAACTTATAGACCACCGTACGTAAGAATATTAGTATACATAAAAGTAAAATATAGTCTTTTGTTTTTCTAGCAACAACCAAAGTGTGTTCTGACTCAGGGCAACTAAATAGAGAAGGAATTAAAAAGCTAGTTGCGGACACTCCCACTAAACAATAATAATATAGCTTTTCTCCTTGAGATTGACCAAAGTAGAACTTTAAACAGGGACTCCGATACTTATCCTCTTGCTCTACCCTAGTGCAATTTTTCTTAATCATTACTCTTGGTGTTTATAAGTAAGACCACTTCGTTCACGTGGGAGCATCTCATCAAAGTGTTTGCATACATTGGCAAATATCAATCAAACACACAAACATGGAAGAATATCTCATTTTCGAAAATTAAACAAATAAATCCTGTACAATATTAAATGCCTTAATTCCATCTTTTGTAATAGTGAATATTTAAGAGATATATATATATATATATGTATATATATATATATATATGTGTGTGATGCTATACTTAGGGTGTTTTTTAACTGATTAACAATGTAAATTGAAAATAATATTTATATTAACATTAAATGAAAATTAAAATGTTTATGTTTAAATATAAAAGGAACACTTTATTTATTTTTATCTCTTATTGTTTTATTTTGTTTCATTTTTATATATATGAACTTGAAAAGAAAAGAAAAAAACTCTTCCAAACCAAAAAAAATAACACATTGTTTTTAAAGAACGAAAGGTCATACACTTTCTATTCACAAGTAAAGCAAGAATACAACCACAAATACAATTAAAAATTCTGATTGTTAACATGCAGTCGTGAAACTCTTGTTAACTTATTCCTTACCTTATATTGGCCAGAGAAACAATTTATATTTAAATATTCAAATTAAATTTTTCTATTCAAAGGCCGAAAGTTGTAGGATATAGCCAACAACATAACTCGTATATTTGCCACCGAGCCTAATCAGACTGTTCAATTTATACCACATAATTTAGATCATCTTCAATACAATATCTTAAAAGGAATTCTTTATCTGATCTGACATCCTTTTTTACTTTTTTTCTCTCCTAAAATATTTAAATTTAAGTTTAATACCTTATATAAATAATTGTATCTTAAAAAAGAATTCACAAAAATTCAATAAAAAAATTCATATAAACTTAGCACTAAAATTATCCGGAGCTAGCAAAGCACAACGAGAAAAAGGAAAAGCTCAAGCACATCACTCCGAGAGAAATGCCAACCCTTAACATTAATTAAGCTGAGGAAAAAAGACAAGATAGCACGATATATAATCATGTTATATCGGGATTCCCAGCCTAGTGGCAATGCATACAATATCAAGGATGCATAGGTGTCATGATGTATGTACCTTAAAATATTTCCAAAAAAAACATGAAATTACCAGAAAAATGTAAGAAGAATTCCCACAATGGATATATCACACTTATAACCAACAGTAAACATACAATTTTCCTTGTCACCACTGTCGAGGAATAGGGTATCTTCGAATATTTCCTACTTATTATAGTGAGGCTACAAAGGAGTTAGTTCCAATACGGTTTAATATATTCAAAAAACCAATTTACAATGAGTATTTTAAAAAAGGTTGAAATATATACTGAGATACTTCTAATTTGATCTCTCTATGTGTAATTCTATATTAACCTTATAAAACTTTTTATATTTTACAGTAATTTATATATAAATTTCAAAAGTTTAAAAGTAATTTTTATAAAAGAACTAAATGTTTTCTTGTAAAAATAAGTTAAAAATATCAAGTATTAAAATTACAAATAAATTTAATCAAATTTGTCCCAGCACGCTAAGATGAAAGGAATAAGTATATCAAGTAATCTAGATACAGTGACTGAGGCCCCAATGTAACCGTCGTAGGGGAACCCTTTGACCAGGTTGTTAGTGTCGCAGACAATATAACCAAAGAAAATCGTAACACAAAAGGAGTATTCGTGAAACAGGGGTGAAACATCTACAAGAAAGGACAACAAGCCTACAGACAAAACTTGCAAATATCCATCCACAAACTCATGCTACAACCGACAATAACCATGGCATATTCCCCAAAGACACACAAATATAATGATGCTTTATTGGGTTGATGATTTTCATAATAGATTTTAGGGAAATTGTCCATGCGAATAGATTGTTAGTATAAATTTTTATAAGATTTCTGCTGCTAGACTCCTGTAGTTGATGGGCGTTGGCCAGTTTCTCATACCCAATTGCATTTATTTACTTATTTATTTTTTGATTCGAAGCACTTGAGCATTTAGTTTTCCCCATACCATCTCATTAGAACATTCGACGTCATTCCATAGTCCAGCAGCCAATATGTGAGATCTAAACCAGAATTCTCACAACCACAAATCGACGTCATTCCATAGTCCAGCACGCATAAGTGGGTGTATTAAATACAAATGTCTCTTTTAAAATGATAGCCGTTTAAAAATTATAATTTCCCGTTATAATTTGTTAATATTTTCTAACTAGCTAAAAAAATAAGTAGGTGTGTATTAAATATTAATGTGTCTTTTAAAATTGTATAAGAAATGAAGTTGACAATTAATTTATTGGTTTTACAAAATAGGCTTCCCTTTCCTTGTAGTTTTAAAGAAGAGAATAAAAAAAGAAAATGCTATATTAAGTTGTGATTATAATAATTGAAGTCTCAACTATAAATAAGTGTACTTCAACGTCAAAGGGCAAGGACAAAGGCTGATATCGGTGGCATAATAGAGTAATCTGAGGTCTTTCTTGCTTGCCACGTAGAATATGGGTGCTATTTACCTTGAAGAACGGCCACTGAAACTTCACTTCATTCCCTACCCTGCACCTGGCCATATGATCCCTCTCTGCGACATAGCCACACTCTTCGCCTCAAGCGGCCACGAAGTTACCATCATCACCACTCCCCGCAACGCCCAAATCCTTCACAAATCCATCCCTCCCCACCGCCGCCTCCACCTTCACACCGTTCGCTTCCCTTCCGATGAAGTGGGCCTCCCGGAGGGCATTGAAAACCTCTCCGCAGTCTACGACCTCGTAAACACTGCCAAGGTCCACCAAGCCACCGCCCTCCTCCGCTGCCCCATCGAGCAATTCGTGGAACACCACCTACCCGATTGCATCGTCGCTGACTTTCTGTTCCCGTGGTTGGACGACGTGGCCAACAAGCTTAACATCCCCAGACTGGCCTTCAACGGTTTCTCTCTCTTTGCCGTCTGCGCCATGCACAAGCTACAGTCCAACACTAATAACTCTGAAGAATACTCGTCTTTCATTCCGAATCTTCCTCATCCTATCACGTTAAACGCAACACCACCGAAGATATTGACCAAGTTCATGAAGCCACTGCTGGAAACAGAGCTCAAAAGCTACGGATTAATAGTCAACAACTTTGATGAACTCGGAGGAGAAGAGTACATCGAGCACTATGAACAAACCACGGGTCACAAGGCTTGGCATATTGGGCCAGCCTCTCTAATGTGCAGAAGAAGCGTGGAAGAGAAAGCGGAGAGGGGACAGAAGAGTGTGGTGGGAGCGGACGAGTGTCTGAGCTGGCTGAACTCGAAGAGAGTGAAGTCGGTGGTGTACATATGCTTTGGGAGCCTTTGTCATTTGCAGGATAAACAACTATACGAGATTGCATGCGGGATGGAAGCATCAGGACATGACTTCATATGGGTGGTTCCAGAGAAGAAAGGGAAGAATAAGGAAGAGAAGGTGGTGAAATGGCTACCGAAGGGGTTTGAAGAGAGAAATGTAGAGAAGGGGATGATAATTAAGGGGTGGGCCCCGCAGGTGGTTATCCTAGGGCACCCGGCTATTGGAGCGTTCCTGACGCACTGCGGGTGGAACTCTACGGTGGAGGCTGTTAGCGCAGGAGTTCCAATGATAACGTGGCCGGTGCATGACGAACAGTTCTATAACGAGAAGCTGATAACTGAGGTGAGGGGGATTGGGGTGGAGGTGGGTGCAAGTGCAAAGGAATGGAGCATCGTTGGGTTTGGGGAGAGGAAACACTTAGTGGGAAGAAATTGCATAGAGAAGGCTGTCCGTAGGTTGATGGACGGTGCTGATGATGAAGCACACGCAATCAGACGTCGTGCCAATGAGTATTCTTTCAAGGCTGTTCGGGCTGTTCAAGAAGGTGGATCATCTCACAACAACTTTAAAGCGCTCATTCATGATCTTAAGCGACTCAGGGACCGTAAGTCTCTTCATCAATAATTTTATTCACAATTACAACACATTTTCCTTTCAATAAAGACAATAATAAATATAAGATCAAACCAATTATGTCATGGATAAACATATATTTTACTCCGTCAATTTGAATTAAACATAATTCATTTTCTTTCAACGTTATTATTTACGTATATCTTCTCTTTACTACAAAATGAAACCCATGCGAATATAATAATGCTTTATTGGGTGACGATTTTCATAATAGATATATGTACCTTAAAATATTTCCAATAAAAAAGAAGTACCATATAATATTAAAATTAGAAGATAGTTCAACAACAACAAAAAAACATGAAATAACCAGCACAATGTAAGGAGAATTCCGATAATGGATATATCACACTTATATCCAACAGTAAACATACAATTTCCCTTGTCACCACTGTCGAGGAATAAGGTATCTTCGAATATTTCCTACTTAATTATTATAGTGAGGCTACAAAGGAATTAGGTGCGATATGATTCAATGTATTCAAAAAAACCAATTTACAATGAGTAATTTAAAAAATAATAATATATATACAACTAATTTGATCTTTCTATGTGTAATTCTATATTAATCTTTTAAAATTATTATATTTTACAGTAATTCTATATAAGTTTTTAACGTTAACAAACAACAAAATCAAGTTTAAAAGCAATTTTGTATAAAGAACTAAATGTTTTCTTGTAAAAATAAGTTAAAAATATTATGTATTAAAATTACAAAAAAATAAAAAATTTAAACAAGCACGCTAATATGAAAGGAATAATTAAGTAGATCACGTAATCAAGAAATAGTGACTGGGCCCCGATGTTTCGTCATAGGTAAACACTTAGACCACGTTGTTAGTGTCGCAGCAATATAACCAAAAGTGTGTTTGGATCCAACATTTTAAAAATTTTAAAAAATTTAAAATTTAAAAAAATTAAAATACATCAATTAAAATTTTTGAATTTTTAAAATTTTTTGTTTGGATAAATTAATTTAAATTTCTTTAATTTAAAATTTCTTATTTGGATAAAATAATTTAAATTTCTTATATTTGGAATTCTTTGTTTGAATTAAATAATTTAAATTTATTATATTTTATTTTTTTGGATACAATTATATTTTAAAAATATAAATGGTCATATAAATAAAATATATTATTTTTATAATAATTACTTTAAAAATCTATATATATTCTTGTCCAATTATATTTTTAAAATATATATTTAGAACTAAAGTGTAAAAAAATATTTCAACAAGAAAAATTAAAACAAAAGAAAACATATACAAAATACTTCATCTATATTTAATCAATATCATTGTCATTAAAAATATAAAAATGAGAATAGTTTGAACATTACTAATTCCGACGTACAACATAAAACATCAAAATAGTTAGAAAAGCTTAATTAAAAAAAAAAGTAGTCCCTACAAGCCAAAAGACATTTTCATAATATATCCCTGCACATCAACAAAAGAAATCATTGTATTAGTAATGATTAGTATAGAGTTTTCAAAAAAATCATTTTCATGTTATGCTCCTTCTTTGCATTCCTAATGTCTGATTCAAACCAAAAGTTGTACTACTACCCTCCACATTATTATAACCAATAAAAATTTTTCTATTTTATCACTAAACACCATGACATAAAAAAGATGATATAGGATTCCTCTTGCCAAAAGTTTTTATTGCAAACTACTATCTTCTAGAAAATTGGCACTCATGTTTTGGCCTTATATCCCATGGCAAGGATTGAGGAGGATATCTTCATTCAGAACTAGTGAAAGTAAAACACATATTACACCAAAAGGAAGCTATCCAAAAATTCAACACATGAAAGAGGACAAAAACCACGGACAGTGATCATCTTCTAAACTCAAAAAACAAGAACCAAAATCATCTTCTAAGAATTCAGTGCTAAAAGCAACATTCAAACTACTGACAGTGATCAAATGAATCTTCAAATAAGACGGACACTAAATAGAACATAAAGCAATTTACAAAAGAATAATATAAAAGAGAAACAACTGCAGCAGAAAACTTTACCTTCTTGGATGCAAGATAATCAACCCTTTTGCAGCACAACACGCACCTGTAAATAGCTAAAGGGTAACTTAAGCTCATTTTGACCTAAGGTTTTAAAACAGCCCACAACAACGATTTCAGCCACAACGTCAAGGTTTTTGTGGTCTCTGCAACTGCAATTGTGGCCTCATGAACCATATTTGTCCACAATTTCGCACAATATCAAGGATCGTGACAAAACCACGGCAAAACGACCACAATTTAAAACCTTGTGTGGACCAAACTGATTACAAGGGTCAAAAAATGTTCTCTGCATTAGTGGTAAAACAAAATCCTGTAATTGTAAAGACTCTACTCCCTATAAACAAACGGCTCAACATATCAAAGCTTGATTTTACCAATCAGGGCTATCCTTCTAGCACATAATCATAACTATCAAATCTCACAGACCCAATATAACAAAGACAGTAAATTCTCATTTTACTCTGTTATTGGAATGTAGTTTCAGACTAATTTTTCATGGATCGCTATAAGATTTTGTGGATAAAAAGACAATAACGAGAACAAGAACAAGAACAGAGGGAGAATATTTTGAATCTAAAACATATTATTACACCAAATAGACAATAACAAGAACAAAATAAGTTCCAAAACACAAATCAAAAATCAAGATTAAGAAAAAAAATAAAATACACAAATCACTAACAAAATCTGAATCAAGAAACCCTAAAACAGAGAAGAAGAAAAGGCAGAGATGAGAAATTAACGAACCAGAGAGGTACGAATTTGCAAAGTGATAGTGAGGGAGGATCGAGTGAAGGAGGAGCTGAGAGAGGAACACGCGAAGGAATTGAGAGAGGAACGTGCGAAGGAACCTGTTGAGAGAGGGAGAGAGAACTTGTAGAAGTGAGAGAGGAAGAGAGACAATTTTGAAATTCTTACCTTTTAGTTGAGAAATTAAAATCCCTTTATTTTAGGGAACTGAATTTCTTATTAAAATTTCTTGAATTTTAAAATTCTTTAAATAAAATATCCAAACATGAAATTTTATCTTAAAAAATTTTAAATTGTTATTTAAATTACTTTTCCTAATTTAAATGCCTCAACATACTGTAAAGAAAATCATAACACTGGAAATACAACAAAAGGAATATTCGTGAAACGGGAGAAACCATATACAAGAGAGGACAACAAACCTACAGACAAAACTTGCAAATATCCCATCCATAAACTCATGCTACAGCCGACAATAACCATGGCATATTCCCAAACACACACACACAATAAATATTGTGATGTTTCATTGGATGATGATTTTTCATCAAGACATACGCATTATTAGTAGATTTTAGGGAAATTATTCACGTAAATATTAAGAGTATTTTTAGTGATAAATATTAAATTCTATATCATTTTGTGGGAAATTTTGTAATACTAAGGTTTAAGATCTCTTGATATTTTTTTTATTTTTTTTATTATTAGATCTTATTTTAAGATATTAAGAATATAAATATAAAATATTTTTTTTATCAATATTCAAGATTCTTTTATAATATCTTATTTTTCATGTACTAAATATTTGTTTACTTTTTTTATTGAAAAATTTAGTGAAAATTAAATTTTGAATGTAAGATTATTACTTAAAATACGATATTAAAGATGTTATAATATATTTTTTAAAATTTTAGGGAGGGAGTATATGATTTCTGCTGCTAGATGGGCGTTGGCCGATTTTCATATGTGCATATATTTTATTTATTACTAATAAAAAAATATTGGAAAACGCAACATTATGATCCCAATGATATTTTTGTGCTCTTTTATAATTTACATTTTTTTTAATTACTAAATAATATCCTTGAATACCAATTAACGTATCTTAAATTTTTGCTTCGAAGCACATGAACATTTATTCTTACCCATACCATAACATTTTAAGAACATTCGACGCTATTCCAAATGATCGAGAGCTTCTCCATGGTCCAGCAGCCAACGTGTGAGCTCTAAACCGGAATTCCCACATCCACAATTCAACTAGTGTGTGTTTGGACGGAGGATTTGAAAATTTTAAAGAATTTTAATTGTTTTAATAAAAAATTATTTTCAAATTTCTTTATTTGAATTAAAAATTAAAATTTTTCATCTTCAAATTCTTGTGTTCGGAATAACTAAATATCTTCATTTTTAGATTTCTTTTTTTTATAAAATATCCAAATTTCTTTTAAAATTTGTAATTTAATTAAACAATGAGAAATCTTTCATTTAGAATATCTTTAATTCAAAATTAAGTAATTACATTTTCTTCATTTATATATTTTTCTCCTATTATATTTTAAAAATATAAATTTAAAACTACAGCATGAAATATATATATTTTACAACAAGAAATGAAAATTGAAACATAAAACTAGTTTGTATCTCATGTAGTTATAATCTTATTGGTAAATTTTAAATTGAAATCTTAAATCATTTTTTAGTGAATCCTATTGAAAATCTCTTAAGATTTATCTATTTTTTTAGTAGTAAATCTTATTTTGAGATATTAGAGAGATAAAGATGAAAAAAATTATTCTTTTTAAATAATGTGTACATCTTGAGATTCTTTTACAAAAATTTATTCTTTATGTTAGAAATCTCTTTATCTCTTTTATTGAAAATATAGTGAAATCAAATCTTGAACTATCTAATATTAAAAAACAATGTATACCTAATTAAATCTCACTAAATCCAAAGTACAATTTAAAACACCAAAACATAATACAATAATAGTTTCAAAAATAAATTAAAAAAATAGTACCTGCATTAGCAAAAAGACAATGACTTTTCCCCAAAAGGTAGTCCTTGCAAGAAATGGCTTTTCTAAGCCTTCCACATAACCTTTCATTTGCCATGAATTTCTGCAAAGTAACAAGGATCACAGGTTGTTACTACCACTAAAAACATACTTTTACTATAGTAATTGATACATAAAAAATATAATATTTAAATTTAGGGTAACATTTTCATCAACATAATCAGTTCAATATTAATGGTATCATTCTATAATTTGGATTTTTGAATTCTAATACCAGCCAAAATGATCGGGAGCCTCCTTTCGAAACTAAATTTTTAAAAGTGAATGCGAGCTGCACGCGTAATATAATGCAAAGGCAGTGGGAAGGGAAACAAATATTTTAAAACTCATCGCGAGCCTATTTAAAAATGTTAAGTCTGATCTAACCTATTTATCTGTTATATGTTTTTTTTTAGGCTTGGTCTGACCTATTTAAAAGCTTGACTTGGCCTATGAACCTATTAAAAAACCTATTTTACACTAAATATTATATATTAGTGAAACTTTGAGAATTCGCATAATATTTTTTTTAATTTAATATAAAGAAAGACATATATTGACATACTTCTCTTTTAATTTGTGCGTGAAAAAATTTAAAATTAATTAGAGCACTCTAATATGAGACTAGGTATCTTATCTTATTTTATTTCTTTTTTTTAAAAGATTAATTTATATTTTTTTAGTTTTAATATATATATATATATATATATTGGCTTTTTTGCAAACCTACTACTAAGATTTCAAATTTCCTATTTTATTTTTTATCTTTTAAGTAAGATAGGCTATTTAGATTTTATCTTATTTTATTTTATTTCTTTTTTAAAAGATTAATTTATATCTTTTTAATTTTAATATCTATATATATATATAGGCTAGCCTGATAGGTTTAATAGACTTTTTTTAAAGCTTGAGTCCGACCTTTTTATTTAAATAGATTTTCTAAAAAATCTAAGTATGATCTTTATAATAAATAAGTCAGACCAGATCAAGCCAAAGACCCTATATAGATGTTCTGACATATTTCCACCTTACGCATCTTACATAATTTAATAATACAATACAAAGGCAGGGGAAAGGCAAATTTACATAACTGGTTAATTTTTTAAAACATCGACTTTATATAAAAAAAAAGTCTTATTAAAATATGATTTTAAAATCTCATCATTTTTCTAAAAATATAAAATATTTAGAATTATGTTTCAAATAAGATTAAAATTGTGTTTTAAATTATGATTTCAGTATTTTATTTAAAATTATAGTTCTAGAATAATATTTTAAAATATTATTTTTTTATATGCGGTGATGACTTTTTCATATAAAATTGTGTTTTAAAATATCACTTATTTATATCTTATAATATTTTAAAAATATATCTGTTCTTATAAATTATCCCAGTGGGAAGCTTTAGCTTGAGTCATACAGCAACCTTGTGGGCTACATTGGCTTGTTGATAATAAAATATAGTTGTCTTTTCGTTTCCAACCCCATTTAATAAAAAAAGAAAAAGAGTGAAATTGGTGTGTTAGCCACCCCGAACGGTGAACCCATGGATCTTCAACAACGACCACTGAAACTTCACTTTATTCCTTACCTGTCACCGGGGCATGTGGTCCCTCTATGCGGCATAGCAACACTCTTCGCCTCACGTGGGCAGCACGTGACGGTGATCACCACTCCCTCCTACGCCCAAATCCTTCGCAAATCCAGCCCCTCCCTCCACCTCCACGTCGTCGACTTCCCCGCCAAAGAAGTGGGCCTTGGCATCTCGGTCCAGCTTGTCTTGTTGGAAAAAGGGAACAAGAGAGGGGCGAGAATGAGTGTCTGAGTTGGCTAGACTCGAAGCCAACTAAGTCGGTTGTATACTTATGCTTTGGGAGCCTGTGTCGTTTTCCGGATGAACAGCTTTACGAGATCGCGTGTGGGTTGGAACAAGCTGGGAAACCATTCTTATGGGTGGTTCCAGAGAAAAAGGAGAAAGAAGAGTGGCTTCCGAAGGGATTTGAGGGGAAGGGGATGATTATAAGGGGGTGGGCCCCGCAGCTACTTATCCTGGATCACGGTGCTGTGGGAGCGTTTGTAACGCACTGTGGTGCGAACTCAGCGTTGGAGGCCGTAACTGCTGGGGTTCCGATGATCACGTGGCTGGGGAGTGGGGATCAGTTTTACAATGAGAGGCTTGTGACTGAGGTGCATGGGATTGGGGTGGAGGTGGGTACCACAGAGTGGCGTGACATTAACTATGGGGAGAGGGAGACGCTGGTGAGCAGAGATAGCATTGAGAGGGCAGTGAAGAGGTTGATGATGGACGATGGCGATGAAGCTCACAACATCAGACGCCGCGCAAAAGATTTTTCCCAAAAGGCTAAACAGGCTCTTGAGGAAGGGGGTTCCTCCCACACCAATTTAACCGCCCTCATTGCTCATCTCCTGCAACTCAGGGACTCTTAAACTCTCAACCACCAAATAAATATATTCATATGCTTATTAAGATATCCACTTCAATTTGCTTCCTGTATTATTCATATATGTTACTGTCTAACCTTTAGTGCTCCCATTATGGGGACACTGGGTTCCTGCATAAATACAGAAAGCCCAAAGAAGTGCCAACTTTAAAATTATGTTTTATTCACAATCTCTGTGTGAGCTTGAACAAGTACCTGTCGCACTGCAGGGTATATTATTCCAAATAAGATAAGCTAGCAAGCCACATCACTAGCTTCTTTTATATCGTTTCTCTGCGTTTGATTTTATCACGTCATATGTAATCAACATTTTATGCGGTTCATTTGGTTAGTAATATTCCCTTGTGTATGATCAGAACCATATTCACTACTCTTCAACTGTATGCACACACTAACCGACTCCATTTTCCCATCTTTTATTCAACCTCCGATCTTTCTCTCTTACTATTTGCATAATCCCATTTCCTTCCCGTATTATAACACCTGTTAGTTTTGTGAAGCCCAAATCAATATATCTGGCCCACTTTGCTTTATACGTTTTCTGTTGCTCTATAAGTGAATCTGTGACTTTCACTTTGGAAACCTAGCATATATAAAGCTTCTTTTGTCACTAAAAGCATAGTGAGCAGCAGCACGTGAGTGACCTTTAGTTTTCATATTTTCTCATTATTCCAGCGTTCTCTCTCTCTCTCTCTCTCTCTCTCTCTGTCTCTCTGCTTCTGGCCCCTTTCTTCTTTTCTCTCCGTTGTGACCTAGCTCTACTAGGGTTTGCTGTTTCTGTCAAAACCTTGAGTCTTGGTTGCTGAAATCAGATAGAGTGATGATAGAGTAGTGGTCTGTGTTCTATTCTTTCTTTTCTGTTTCTGTTTTGGTGTTGTATTGCAGGTGGAAATCTCTCTTGGATTTAGTCCTAATTTGTGTTCTTGAGACTATTCTTTATAAGGATCTATAAGAAACTGGTT
>PYAF01006183.1:471586-487679 GCA_007407185.1 Glycine tomentella | reverse complement strand
TTTTTTTTTTTTTTTTCTCAACGACGTCGTTATTCCTAAAAATGTGGTTTTGAGTTTCGCTTAAGTTGTTATTCTTGGTTTCACTTGTGAAGCAAAGTAGGATAAGGAAGAAAGATTAATTAACCACATATTAAATTAAATTCTTAAATGAAACTCGTAACCGATAACAGATAATAAACTTATCCATTCAGTTATTTAATATTATATCTTAATTTAATATTATATCTTACGGTTGCTTCACGAGTGTACATTCAAAGTAGTTACTTCATAGTAGAATTCTCCATTTAATTTTTATCACAAGGGTCGTTTTCTCTTTTGTCACTATCATAGTCTGTGGCACGACGCATGATGAGCTGTAAAAGACTTCCTATGTGTAAACATCTTTTTACTGTCCACCTTGACCTAAACAAACCAAAGCATTAATATAAAGAAAAAGTATATGCTTACTAATATTACTCTAAAGGCGTGGACTCCGGTGGAGAAGTTTTTTCTCTGTGTATGATGGACAGAGAAATATAATACAGTTTTGTAAAATTTTGTTCGTATTTTGAGTTTTTTAATAGTCTGATTTTTTAATGATTTTAATGGCACAATTATCATTATGTCATTTTTTGTTATGTATGATGTTACAGTTACGAATTCTTCTAACATCATCTTTTCTGTAAGTCTGTAACATCAATAAAATAAGTGTTCTTTTTAACACAAGAACTTCAGTGTTTATGTATTTCTAGAAACACTTCAAGAATAATTTAATTTTACTATATAAATAAAATTAGTTATTCTAATGTTATTCTGAAAATAAAATTAATTGCCTGAAAATATTGTAACAAAAACAACTTCATTAAAATCTACAACAAATGAACCTGCCCTATTATTAGGCTATAACTGATTCCAAGAAATAGGATTCTTTCTTGGCAGTTCAGGTCAAAACAACAGCTGCAGTTAAATATCAGAAATTACCAAGATAAGATGATGTTAATTCACATTCCTTTTGTTACTTTCACGGTCTGCGCGTCAAGACAACAAGATCGATGAGCTGTAGAGCAGTAGAAGACTTGGTAATCATCTTTCTATTGTCCTCTTCGACATACAAAAACCATTTTTTATTTGTAAAACAATATATATAAAAAGAAGTATATATATGCTTAATTAACAATATTACTCTAAATTATGAGTTAATATATAGTAGAAAGCGTCACTCCAGCAAAAAAAAATTATAGCAGAAACCGTCTACATTGATTCCAAAACAAGGACGACATTGGCCAACTTTCATGTTTTGTCTGGTCCTCTTGTTTTCAACCACATGGAGCGAAGGTTGATCGATCAACGACAACAACCATTGGTTTATTAAAACTTGTTTCCAAAGTTTTCACTATAAAGTAGCAGGCAAAGGCTAAAAGGTCAAGGCAAAGAGTTTTCTGTTCTGTTTTTATCAAAATGAACTTGAAAGAACGTAGTTTCCCAGAAAAATACATGAACAAGGGACGTACGTCTTTGCATCATAAAAAAGGGGACGTACGTCTTACGTAATTTTAGTTGAACACAAACTCGCAAGAGAAGAGAAGATATCTTGAGAAATAAGATTTCTTATTTTTTTTTACCGCTAAAACATACATCCTATATTTTTCATTTCAGCTCAAATATTATATATATATATATATATATATATATATATATATATATCTTTCCATTTATCTTATCAAAAATTAATTTTTTTTATAACGTGTGTGAAAAAAAATTATATACAATAAGAATTAAATTCTGAACATGTCAGATCCATGAAATAGTAATTGCATTTAATCTCAACAAATTTTAATTATTTAACGTTAAATAAATTATTCACACTCATATAGATATACATATAGCGAAACTTATATAATATTTAAAAAATATAAACATATAATAATTTGTCATTTAATTTATTTTAATTAAAAATTATTTATTAAAAAAATAAAAAATCCTCCCTTCCCTTTCTCTCAGGAACTAAACTATTTGACAGACTCTTAATTGGTATCAACAAAAATACAAGTGGTAAAAAGTGTCTATTTCTATTTAATATAAAAAAAATATAACTAATATGAATACGATAATTCTTAAGTCAGTTTTGTATAAGCGTCAATATGTATTGTTCGTTGTATTACTTTTCCATTTGGACCAGTTCTCCATGCTACAGCAAAAGATTCTCTTGTATAAGAGTACTAATATGAGGAAGACAAATGCAATTAAGAGTTGTCTTGTCTTCTGTAGCGCGAGCGCGATGGAGGAAAGAGAGCCACTGAAACTCTACTTCATTCATTTCCTAGCAGCGGGTCACATGATCCCTCTCTGCGACATAGCCACACTCTTCGCCACTCATGGCCACCACGTCACCATCATCACCACCCCCTCCAACGCCCAAATCCTCCGCAAATCCATCCCCTCCCACCCTCTCCTCCGCCTCCACACCATTCAGTTCCCCTCCCAAGAGGTGGGTCTTCCCGACGGCATCGAAAACATCTCCGCCGTCTCCAACGTGGACAACCTCGCCAAGGTGTTCAGTGCCACCGCCATGCTCCAACCCCCCATCGAAGACTTCGTGGAGCAGCAGCCACCCGATTGCATCGTCGCCGACTTTCTCTTCCCCTGGGTGGATGACTTGGCCAACAAGCTTCGCATCCCCAGACTTGCCTTCAACGGCTTCTCCCTCTTCACCATCTGCGCCATACACTCCTCCTCCGAGTCTTCCGATTCTCCTATCATTCCGAGTCTCCCTCACCCCATCACCCTCAACGCAACACCGCCAAAGGAATTGACCGAATTCCTTGAAACCATACTGGAGACAGAGCTCAAAAGCCATGGCCTCATCATCAACAGCTTTGCGGAACTTGATGGAGAAGAGTACATCCGCTACTACGAGAAAACCACGGGCCACAAGGCTTGGCATCTTGGCCCTGCCTCTCTAATATGCAGAACCGCTCAACAGAAAGCAGAGAGGGGCCAGAAGAGCGTGGTGAGTATGCACGAGTGTGTGACTTGGCTTGACTCAAAGCGAGACAACTCGGTCGTCTACATATGCTTCGGAAGCCTTTGCTATTTCCAGGATAATCAACTCTACGAGATTGCATGCGGGATCCAAGCATCGGGTCATGATTTCATATGGGTGGTTCCGGAGAAGAAAGGGAAAGAACATGAGAACCAGGAAGAGAAGAACAAGTGGCTGCCCAAGGGTTTTGAAGAGA
Organism: Glycine tomentella; assembly: GCA_007407185.1. Classification (NCBI taxonomy): domain Eukaryota; kingdom Viridiplantae; phylum Streptophyta; class Magnoliopsida; order Fabales; family Fabaceae; genus Glycine; species Glycine tomentella. The sequence goes on along the minus strand of PYAF01006183.1, from coordinate 484,461 downwards.
CAAATGGAGACAAGGGGATGATTATTAGGGGATGGGCCCCACAGATGATTATCCTTGCACACCCGGCCATCGGTGCCTTCCTCACGCACTGTGGCTGGAACTCCACCGTGGAGGCGGTGAGTGGGGGGATTCCGATGCTGACGTGGCCGGTGCACGGAGAACAGTTTTACAACGAAAAGCTGATAACTGAGGTTAGGGGGATTGGGGTGGAGGTTGGCGCAGTCGAGTGGACCACCATTGGGTTTGTGGAGAGACTCAACTTGGTGACCAGAGATAATATTGAGAAGGGTGTGAGACGGTTGATGGACGGTGGTGATGAAGCTCTAGAAATCAGACGCCGTGCAATTCAGTTTGCCGAAAAGGCCAGACAAGCTGTTCGAGAAGGAGGTTCATCTTACAACAATTTAATGGCCCTGATTCATGATCTTATACGGCTAAGGGACGCCAAGCTTCTCTCTTAATCAAATACTCATTAATATATCTCTTTTTTGCGTTTGGTGTTTATCTAGCTTTCTGGTTCTTCAAATGATGGTCAGAAATGCATCCACAGTGACAGTGATAAGGAAAACCATAAAAAAAATAAAATAGTATATGATTACAGATTGATTGTAATACGTATTTTTCATTGTTACATTGCTTTAATCAGAAAATAAAAATACGTATTTTTCTTTGTTACCAAACTCTAGTACGTCAATGAAACAATTTTTAAGTTCGTTGCCCTGATCATTAATATATTTGGCTGCATTGACCCAGTCTAATCAGTCGGGACATTCAAATCTTACCATGATTTACTTCGACGATGATGTTTTATAAATATTTAAATGGAAAAATAAAAATTTACACAAAATTATACAAGTACTGGGTAAGGACTTCAATAGTTATATAAATTGCTTTACTCAAATGCAAAATGTTTTGCTAAATTTTCATTCAAGTATTGTCTTTCTTTTTTCCCCAGTGGTGATAGTTGTTTGAACTCGCAAAAAGCATGTGTAGTTTTGGTCAGATATCTAACTATTGATATATTTGCACAGTAGCTTCTATGGTGAGTTCAAAGCTTTGAATATTTAGATATACTTAATAGTCAATTTTCTCAACTCTTTTTGTCTATAAGCAGTTAAGCACATTAAGGCAACAGGTTTTCTCTCTTTTCTCCTAACAAACACATAGCAAAAAGTATCTTTCGATCAACTTTAAGAAGAAACACAATTCACCAGTAATCCGAGATGACCTTTCTTTCAAATTACTGTGTTGTTTGTGCTATCTGCTAGTAATGGTTGCCTCTTTCTCAGATATTAATAAAATTAATGATAAAAAGATTAAAATTTGTTGGCATGTTCCAAACCCATTGCCTAACAAGTGTGGTTATTGGGACTTTTACCCCCATACGAGCTAGGAGGATGAAAATAAGTTGTATTTCTCCCATTTGCTTATCCACATTCTGGTCTATTTCACTTGCCTGGTATCATTTTAACAAAGTAATGTAAATTTAAACAAAGTGACCCCATTAACTATCAACGTTACATATACTACATAAATTATAACGCTGTTACTCGCATGTGATACAATAAAAAAATTCAATGACACGTATCAAATGTTGTCCCCCATAAAATATGCTATACTATACTACTAGTAACAAGGTTATAAGGAAGAAAAGTTGAATTAAGGTGTAACACGATGGAAGAAAGTAGTCGACTGAAAGTTGTCGCAACCTATCCGGCCACGACGGGATGACGATAAAAAAAAAAAAGAAGAAAAAGATTCCCAAAACAAAGGGAAAACTAAAAGGAGTCGTCACCAATGTTTATTTAAGGAAAACGTTGGAAAAACCAAAAGATAGGGCATGGTCTACAATAGAAAAAAGAGTTCGGGAGTCATTTACACACGGGGAAGGTGTTAGCACCCCAAGCGTCCGTCTTGAAGACGACAACCTTTAATTGAGTGTGCTAAAAATAAAATGACTTTTTAATTATTTGTTTTTCCTTAAGAACATGACTTATGTTTGTTTCATTTTTGCTTATTCAGAAAAAGAAATCAAATTTTTATTTTTTTAGAAAAAGGAAAGATTTTATATTTTTTTTTTGGTTTTTTAGGTCGACAAGGGGTTTGCCCTCGCTCCTACGTATCCCCAAGTGCAATGAGGAAATCAGACTTACGTAGTTCTTTTTTTAAAAAAAAAAGCTTGTGTTGGATTGATTTTATCCTTTTTTTGAAAGATTTATTTTAATTGCGTGAAAAAAAGTCGTTAAGGCGTTGGACCTTGAAACGACATTAAATTTGAAGAAAAAGCGGTGAGAATCGCTTAAGGCATCAGACATTGAAGCGACATTGAATTTTGAAGAGGAGCGAAGAGAATCGCTTAAGGCATTAGACCTTGAAGCGATCTCAAGTAAACTGTAATTTTGTGAAAAAGGAGAATATTAATGATCAAGCAAGTCGGAGACCCAGCATGATATTCACAAAATCTATCCACATGTTATGATACACCACCAAGCAAGTCGAAGACCCAGCATGGAGTGCACAAAACATACGCGCTTACTAAAGAAAATTAGAGCCGAATTGCAAACGTAAGTGAATGATTGACATAGCAATATGTAATCAAACAAATCAAATGGAAATAGAAAGGGATAGAATAGATATGGGAAGTACACTTAGTAATTAGGAGTGCATACAATAAGGATAGGGGGTGCAATCAGCAGAAATTATTTAAATGCAAAATGGGTCATGCCCAACAGATTAAGGATGCATTTATGAATATGGGAGTGTGAATAGCACTACATGTGATGTTCCAAGTGGGCAGGCCCAACATCTAAGAGTGTGCAGTTATGAAAAAAGAAGTGTAAACAATAAATATGATTGGTTTTGGGGTGTGTGTTTATGAAAAGCTGGAGGTGCAGAAAGTGTTATTTTATTAGTTTGAGGGGGTGTATTTATGAAATATGGGTGCAAAAAGCAAATGCTTTTTTTTTAGGATTGGAACCGGGTCAGGGCAACCCGACCCAACCTGTATTTTCAGTGATGGGCATAACAGCAACAGCAAAGCTGCACGAAAATGGTGAGGAAACCACCACAAAGAGTGGCAAGTCCCCTTTGACACCACCTTGCACAAGGGCAGGTGGCACGAGGGTGGTTGGAGATGGAGGCGATATTACGGCATGGTGGCTGAAGCGGTGGTGGCCACGGTGGTGGTCGGAAAGTTCCAAAATGAAAAAGAAAATGAAGAAAGAAAGAAAGAACGTGAGGCTAGTGATGGAAACCATGGAAATAGAAGCAAAAGTACAGGGAAAAAAAATGAAAGACCACAATAAACCTTTGAACGAAATCAAATAGCAGATAATCAAAAGGCACACAATAAAAATGCAAGAAAAAGATGAAGAAGAAAAAAAAAGGAAGAAGAAAGGGGGGAAAGAAGATGAGGCAGTGAAGAAAATGAGGGGTTATCTAGATACTCTTCTCTTTCACTGGTTGCAATGCCAAATGACACAATCTTTTTTTTTTTTTTACTCTTTTTGTTCTCTTGGGATTTATGTATCATTTTTCTTCTCTATGTATGTTTTCGGTGTCTAGACTTCTTCCTTTTATAGTGTTATTTCTCCTTCTGTCCTCTTTATTCTTTTCCTTTTTATGTTTATTGTTCTTACTTTTCCTTTTTTTCCTTTTATTTTATTTTATTATCTTCCTTCCTTTTTTTTCTATTATCTTCCTTTTCTTTTTTTTTATTATCTTTCTTTCCCATTTTATATTTTCCTTTCTTTTTTTTCTATTCTCAATTTCACTATTTTCTTTTTATTTATTTATTTATTATTATTATTATTTATCTTTTTTATTATTATTTTATTTTTGGTACCCAACAGAATTAGTGTATGAAAAAAGTGTATTTCCTTCCTTACTTTGCAGCAGGTCACATGGTCCCTATGTGCGGCATAGCCACACTTTTGGCCTAAACATTCGCAAATCCATCCCCTCCTCCTCCGCCGACCTCTCCATGCTCCGCCGAGTGGATCAACGTTGGATGCGAGGAGATACTCACGTTGGTGAGCAGAGATAGGTTTGAGATTTGAGAAGGCTATGAGGCACTTGATGAACGGTCGTGATGTAGCTCTGGAAATCAGACGTCGTGCAAAAGAGTTTGTGAATCCCACAACAATTTAACCACTCTCATCAATAATCTAGCTAATACCTAACTTCATCTTTCCCTTATTACGTATCTATTTTTTCTTTTCTTTTTTTAACATATTTCATTTCAACTAAAAAAATATATAAGTGTGTTATATTTGAATAAGAAAAGGACACACATTTCTTTTGTGAAAAATAAAAACTATAAACCCTTATCTCCAATAATTTATCTTTGTCATCCGGTTCTTTAAGAAAGATTTTTCAATTCAATTGTGTAACATTTTTTAATTAGTTGTAGAGCTAGACTATTTTATTTGGGATGATCAAATACATAAAATATCACTAAAGAATATTTTCTTTTATATATCTTTTATGATTTTAAAATTTTATACATTAGACAAATAATCACTTTATAAATTCATAATTTTGATAACCATTTACTACATATATAGAATCATATAAGTAGGGCGATTTTATCTGTAAATTAAAATTTTGTAAACACCTACGCAAAAGTTTCACACTATTTCTAAGAGCGGTTCTGATTGTACTAAAATCAACACAACTAAAAAAACATTGCAAGTTAATTACATTAAAATACATTTACATGAAAAAAAATTACTACCTCTCAACTTGACTTGGAGTGCTTAGACAAGGTCACAGTTAACTGCCCACAAGGCGGCAAGTTGTTAGTTCTTATAAGAGTATTTTTAGTTAGAGCATCTTTAATGGTATATTTAAGTAAAGATTTTGAGTTTAAGATCTGATCTTCACAAGATCTTTCAATAAAGGAAGTGCAGAGATCTCCAACATGGAGAATGAGTTCTTGTACAAGATCTTTCAAGATCTGCACATTGTTCAAAAAAGAATAAATTTTTTCTCTCTTTCTCTCTCCCTAAGATCTCAAAATGAGATTTACCATTAAAGGAAAAAATTAGAGAGATCTTGAGAGATCTTTAATCCTATGTGATACTATATGGTCCACTAAAAAGTTATCTAAGATCCCAATTTAAGATCTACCACTACTTAGACATTTTTTTTTTATCTCATAATACTACTTATGATTAAAGATTTCTTCCATTTTTTTTAGTGGTAGATCTCATTGTGAGATCTTAAGAAGAGAGAATAAAAAATTATTCTTTTTTGAACACTACTATAAGGATCTTGAGGATTTTTCTATAAGAACTTATCATTTATACTGAATATTTGTTTATCTTCTTTATTGGAAAATCTAGTGAAGACCAGATATTAAACTTAAAATTCTTATTCAAAATTTGACATTAAAGATGTTCTAACATATTATCTAGTGAAGCCATATCCTTTGTTGAAATAATTAATATAGAGTTTGTTTAGAGACAAACACAAGTATTTTTTATAATTTTTTTATTGGAAATATATTTATTTTTTAATAAAGAAACTTTTAAAAAGCACTTATAACTTTGTATATGAACATATTCATAGTCTTTTAAGTGACACTGCTAAAATTTTCGGTGTAATTCTTTTTCGACTTTGCCCCACTGATTACAGATTGATTGTAACACGTATTTTTCATTGTTACATTGCTTTAATCAGAAAATAAAAATACGTATTTTTCTTTGTTACCAAACTCTCGTACGTCAATGACACAATTTTTAAGTTTGTTGACCTGATCATTAATATATTTGGCTGCATTGACCCAATCTAATCAGTCGGGCCATTCAAATCTTACTATGATTTACTTCGATGTTGATGTTTTATAAATATTTAAATGGAAAAATAAAAATTTACACAAAATTATACAAGTACTGGGTAAGGACTTCAATAGTTATATAAATTGCTTTACTCAAATGCAAAATGTTTTGCTAAATTTTCATTCAAGTATTGTCTTTCTTTTTTTTTCCTATGGTGATAGTTGTTTGAACTCGCAAAAAGCATGTGTAGTTTTGGACAGATACCTCTAACTATTGCTATATTTGCACCGTAGCTACTATGGTGAGTTCAAAGCTATGAATATTTAGATATACTCAATAGTCAATTTTCTCAACTCTTATTGTCTATAAGCAGTTAAGCACATTAAGGCAACAGGTTTTCTCTCTTTTCTCCTAACAAATACATAGCAAAAAATATCAAGAAGAAACACAATTCACCAGTAATCCGAGATGACCTTTCTTTCAAGGGAGATTTACATAAAAGGGTGCTTTGTTTTTTTAATTACCGTTTGGAGATTGTTTTTAATTGCTGTTTTTTTTTTCTGTTTTGATTTTTTTAAAAGTTTTTGCTTTTTTTAATTTATAGTTTCGTAATTTTATTGAAGAAATTAATTTTTTAATATCAAAATTTACAAATTAATATATGTTTTAATTTTTTTGTGATTTTATATTTTGTATATGTTTTTATTTAATATTTTCTATAACTGATAATATTTTTTGATGTAATATATTTTTAAATTTTTATTGGTTTGATTTAATACTGTTAATGTATTTGGTATATTTAATTTTGGTTATATGATTTTATTTAATATATTTTATATTTATTATTAATGTTAAGATATTTATTTGAAAAATTAAATTTAAATTAAAATATAAAATTAAAATTTTTAATAGTAACTTATAAGACATAAAATAATATTTAGATTTTGTTTACTAATTTTTAATTGTTGATAAGGAAATGAAAGATTTGAGATAATAATATCTTAATTGTTTTTTAAACACGTTATTTAAATATTATCAACAGAATAATATAAAAGAGTTATATTCAAATGGAAAATATTAAAATGTATTACATAATCTGTAAAAAAAAAATATTAAAATGGGCATCATCCAACTTTTAATATTAAAATGCTCAAGAGCCACGCCGTCATCATCGACAACTTCGGGAGACAAGCAAGTTGGTGAGCAAAGATAGTATCGAGAAGGCTGTGAGGCAGTTGATGGTCGGTGGTGATGAAGCTCTAGAAATCAGACGCGTGCAAAAGTGTTTGTAAAAAACGCCAGAGATGCTGTTGGAGAAGGGGGTTCATCCTGCAACAATTGTTTTAGATTAAAAATCTATTTGAATATAAGATTAAAAGTGTTTTTGAGAGTTTGTTTAATAAAAAAAATATTATATTTTTATTAGAGAAACTCTCAAAAGTACTTCTGACTTGTATCTAAATAGGCCTTTATATGATCTTATGAGGCTAAAGGACACCAGGCTTCTCCGCTAGTTAATTATTAAGGGTTTATTTGGATGTAAGCTTATCTAAAAATACTTTAAGAAAAAAATGAAATGAGTTTCTTCATAAGTTAAAATAAGTTTTCTATTAACTCATTTGTAGATGTAGGACTTGTTTGGATGTAAGTTTCTCTAGAAGCACTTCTAGAAAAAAAAAAAAAACATAAGAAGAAAAAAATGAAATAAACTTTTCCATAAGCCAAAATGAGTTTTTCATTATCTAATTTGTAAATGTCAACTTATCTTTTAGAAAAACTATATTGGTGAACTTCTAAAAATTAGTTAATGGAGATCTTATTTTTACTTATAAAAAATTTCATCTCATTTTTTCTTTTTATTTTTTTCTTTTAGAAGTTCTTCTAGAGAAGCTTACTCAAATAGGTAAGTTATCTCATCTTTTAAAGGAGCTATATTGGTGATCTTCTAAAAATTAATTAATGAAAAATTTATTTTTACTAATTTTTGCTTATGGTGAAAAAATTTATCTCATTTTTTTTTCTTATTTTCTTTTTTAGAAGTATTCATAAAAAAAACTTATCCAAGCATATCCTAAATGGAAAATGCTATTCATATATCCATTTTTGGCATTTATTCTGTATCTAGCTTTCTGGTTCTTCATTGGTGATAATAGGCATCAAAATGCAATGGATCAAATACACGGTGAATTAAGGCCCAAAAGGCTAAACAATTTATTTTGATTAAATATTAATATTATTATGTATTTGCATTTAATTTTGAATTTTTTAAACTAGATGTTGACCCATGGATGCATGGTTGGTTGATGCTCGTTTCCTCTTGGTTTCTTTTTTTTTTGGTTGGAGACTTTTTAACATTGTGTAGCAATTGTTAAAGGGATATGAAGGAAGAATATTAATCTTTATGCTTTATCATTTCTCTTAATTTTATTAATGGTAGTTTTGTAGCTTCATCTACATGCATCGATAGAGATAAGGGGAAAAAAGAAGTTGGACCTGCCCATGGTTTCTTCCTACTTCTATCACGGTTTGATCAATGCTGTTTTGATGCTATATAGCATATCAGTATGTGTTAGCAGATCGCAAGTAGATTAGACATCCTACAATCAAATTTGTAGTATATAAGAGAAATTAATAGGAGCAAAAGAGAGAGAGGCTAGGAGATCTATAACCCAGCCAAAGAGAGCCGATTTTCTGGTTAGTTACCAGGAAGAAAAGCTCTTGTTATTAAGAAATTAAAATCTGAACATTTATGCTTTCAAGTGTTCATTGATTTTGCATATATTAGAGCAATTTATATTATATTGTTATTAATTCAGTGTGGTTTGTTTAATGAACAATTAAATACTTGAATTTCAAACCTTCATATACTTGCTATTTCATATAAAGTATTTTTTTTGAATTTAAATTTCATTTTAAAAAATATTTTTATGGCTAGATCATGACTAAAGATGATCTAATTCAAGAGCATTCAAACATAAAAAAAAAGAAGTCATCATTTGAGAGATATTCATACATATATTTAACCATTTTTTATTATAAATTTAGTTATGTAAAATAAATACTGTATTTTTTAAACTGGATAGCCAAACCGGTGTCAAGTTCAAGTAAACTTCTCATTGATAAAATAATAAGCAATACATATCAAATCATTATTCTTGCACATGCAATAAGCAGATCACATTATCCAAGGAACACAAGTAGTTGTAGCACTCGTAGCACACTAATATAATGCAAATGGCTGGCTAGCTAGTTTTACTTGGGGCAACCAGGCCATTGGACATCCTTGGGAGAAAGTGTTTTAAGAACCGGATTCCTCTCGAAGAAATTGGTAGGCCTGAGCTCGAATGCAGTGCTCAATAATGGCATTATGGGGAAGTCTTCCTGTGCTGGAACATGATGAATTCCCACAACGTGCCACAGCACAATGTCCTTGTTTTTAATGTCTCTATTCCTGCAATCATTTTCAATTAAAATATAATAAAGTCAGTGTGTAAGTTGTTGAGTTCAATCATACATATATATCTGATCAATTAAGACCCTAAAAACTAATTTGAAAGTTTAAAAGTAACTAAAAAATAATTGCTCATCATATATACTTTTTGGTCCAAACGGCTAAGGTATCCTCTCCATGGCTGTGATCAACGTAGAGTCCACCAGCCCACTTCTCAGTCCTATTGTATGGAGTGACCCACACATTGAAGTTGGTAAAAGCGCCACGTATTTGTGGATAATCGTCATCTGTGAGAAGAGGATGAGCTGGGATTGCTGGAATCAAACGGTATCCCACATCATTTCCAACAGAGGTTTTCTTGTTAGGATTCACCACTGAAAGCTCACCCGGGCTCAACCCAAGTGTTATCTTTGCATCATTTTCAGTCTTTGCAGTTTCAACCTCTGTTGTCCAATAGCTTTTCCTCTTCGAACTTCCATCTGTCACTCTTACAGTCTTCAAACTTGTCTTCTCAAAAGAGTTGGCAACACCATCAATGTCAAGGTCAAGGTGGTAAATGTAGAAGTGGTCGTGGTAAACACCAATGCTGTTTGCCGACACCAAGGCACCATGTTGATCGCTCTTGATCTCACTCTTGTGCTTAATATCCACTGCCTTAACTTCCAATATACCCGAGAGAGCAATCTGTATTTGAATATATATATTCAAGGATTAATTAGAGTAGTAGTAATATAATTAGAGACTAGACAAAGCATTTTAATTAATTTTAAAAATTAGATTTTCTGATCATTTGCCCCTCGGGGTTCGTACGTGAATCACGTTGTGTCCATACATTGTACATGATCAACTACAGAAATAATGGGTGTCCATACATTGTACATGATCAACTACAGAAATAATGGATCCTAGTGGACCGTGTATTTTTTAATAAAATAACATTCCGTAAAGAAAAATCAAGACAGTAAATATACCGTTTTTTAATGTTTAAATAATAGTAAGATCGATTATAATATTTGTCATTTGTGCTATGGATTTAATTAATAGATTAAAATTGTTATCCCAACGTGCTACATATACATGTATACATTATAGGAAATTATACATACCGAGGGTTTGATTGAGCCACTTGTTTTAAACTCCCAATCAATGATGTTATCGTAGTTGCCCACAGTAACAACTGTTCTTACCACTAAGTTCACTTCCGTTCTAGTTTCTGCGAACTGCCAAAAGCCAACATGTAAAATTAATTTAAAATCAAATTAAAGAATTAATACTACTACAAAAAAGACAAATGTGTTACTAGCTAGCTAGTAAGGAGGATCTGTATAATTAATAATACTACAAAAAAGACACGTACCGATTCATTGGGAATGCCTGTTTCGGTGTGACGCCACATGATGCTGCCATATTGTTCAAAGACACAGATTGCGTTCTTGATGAGTAATGGAGTACCATCAGCAGTGTGAACATATGTATCTAGGAACTGAGCATTCGATGGGCAATCACGGTTGGGCACCAATGAGACCGTGGAGAGACCAAACCCAAACTCTCCAGAATCAAAGAAAGTCTTATAGTAAAAATCATCTGTTGGGTCTTGGTATGGCACAAACAGCTCAGAAATGTAACCTTTGTATAACACTCTACGAGATTTGTGCTTCTCCAAATCATAAATGGATGCCAGTGATATTACCATTCCGGCACGTGGATCAAATCCAATATGGAACTTCCAGTTGGCCCAACTGACCGATCAACAAATAAATGCAATAATAAATACTTGCATGCATAAATAAAGAACATTAATTAATTAATTAGTTACGTACGTAGCTAAGTAGTAAGTACCTAATACTGTGTCCGTTGATTTGGAAGCCTGGACCTTGTGGTTGATGGGTTGCTAGACTATGTTGTCTTGGACCGAATGGTGGGTTCTGATGTGAAAAGCGGTATTCAGTGTTGTCGGCAGTTGGTACTGGTATAATGCCACCGTCGTGATACTGAACGATCTTCATGAGTTCAAGATCAACCACTATTGTGAGTCCACTGATAGGCCTCACCCAGATATTAGGGCTGCTTTCTTTCATGAAGCATTCCACTCTCACGTTCCTTGTGTTCTTGGTTTCTCCAAACCACCCCATGGTGAATGTGGAACACACCACCTCAGAGAGGTTCAGCCCTCTCTTGTTCACCGACTCAATGAATGGACCGTATTTCAGTGGCAGCTCTATGGCAACGACTTGTTCATCAACGGAAAGGGTAGGGAAGCCATTCCCGGAATGAATATTGTCGGAGACAATGCGCCTTGTCTTTAGATCAATTACGATCTCGTGGGTTTGGCTGTTGATTATAACAATGGCCAAGGCTTTGCGAGGGACGGTTATAACAGTTGGTTTGATGGATTCCCATTTGAGGATGGCATCCTTTTCAGGTTCGTCGAGTCCAATGTAGTGGAAGCTCAACCTGTTCCTTGAACTTGGGTACTTGTTTTGGACTATAGTTTGGACAAGACTTATCTCTTGTTTGGTTAAAGGGTCTAGTGGATGTTGAAAACGCAGTGGTGTTACAGACACAACTGCTTGCAAGGACAAGAGTATGAGAGCAGAGAAAAGCATAAGCTTTACCATGGTGGTAGCCATGATGTATGAGATCAAGCTATATCTCAAGCTCTAGCTAGCTTTGCTGTGTGGAGTGGAAGCTCTCCCTTCAGCCCTTAAATACACACTGCCTCCCATTCTATATTATTTTTTTAACCAATAATTTATACAAATTATATCAAACAGAACTTCTCGTGTTCAGTCCTTTAAAATCTCAACACGTGAATAATCTATGCTTCTCCCCCTTTTAAGCCGATAAAATATGTCTTCCGTATGAAATCATGTGCTACATTAAATTAATTTTGACGTTAACTTTTATATAAATCACCATATATTGTTTAATTTTTTTGGGGGGGAATTTTTAAACAATTTGAAAGAAAAAAAAAATGCATGACAACTGTTTTTGAGAAAAATTATAACAATGTTGGTGAGACTTGTATATATTTTAAAGTAATTGCTATGAAATAATTTATTATATGGCATCGTATTTTGGACAGGTATATTTGGATGGGGTTAACTTATTAGCTATTGTTATATGACGACTAATTCTCAGAAGAAGAAAAATATGATGAGTCGACTAATAATTTGTCGTGATAATCTTCAAATAAGGATCCAGATCAAATTTTTAGATTTAAAAATTATTTATGATGACCTACTCAAAAACTTCTAGAATTAGGAAAATATAATAATTATAGTTTAATAAATTATATCAATATAAAAATATTATGAAACTACCTTATTTTAAGTTAAGACTGTAAGTCTTATAATTTAGTATTTTTTTTTTAAACAATAGTATGCCGTAAAACAACGTATAATATTGATATTGAGTTAGACTATTTCCAAATATGACTCGTAGCTAACCCTAAAATTATATTTAATTTAATTTTTATATTTTTAAATCAAATATAATTAATTATTGTAGATATAAAGTTGATTTAATGGTACGAAATAAAGGGTGAAAAAAGGAGAGAATGTTAAGGATTTTAATCTTCCTACTTATATTTCTAATAAACTAACATATGTCAATAAAAAAATTATACTTATACAATAAAATAT
>PYAF01006183.1:446252-469420 GCA_007407185.1 Glycine tomentella | reverse complement strand
TCTCAAATCTAATTTACTCTTTGTTTATAAAGTCAAACTAATTTATTTATTCCAATAGATATATAATTTCATTAATATAATAAATATTAGAGTTTAATGTATATGCTTAATTTTATATTGTCATTTAATAAAAAATAATTGTTTGAAATATTTTAAGATAATTATTTTAATAATCAATAAATTTTGAATATTTTTGTACTACTATATAATTTTTCTCTGTAAATATTATATTAAATATGGTAAAAATAAATATTATATTAAATATTTGGTGTGCTGTTGAAAATAAGGGAAAGATCTAGAAAACTATTTGATTATGATGCACGTGACATTTCATTTAATGTAAATCATACGATACCTTTTTTTTAATGCAAATCATACTTGAACAGCCATAAATGGGATAATATTGTCTAAAATTTGGATTGGTTTTCCACGAGTAAAAGACAGACGATTTTCGATTTTTCTAGTATATCGTAATTATCGTTAGCCTTGTCTTTCCGCAATACTTGAATGTCCAGCCAAGTCTGATCTGTTTAAGACGATTCGTACACATGTTCAAAATCTAATAATTCACATTAATTAAATAATTATTTCCTTCCAACTCAAATATAAAAAGAAGAGAAAACCAATCCCATCCAATATCGAATATATTACAGGTTTGTAGTTTAACCGCTTGGATTAGACAGTGCCAGCTAATTTCACGTTGTAAAGATACATTAGTTACAATTTTGAAAGAATAGATTAGGTCTACATAAAATGTCTACAATACCCCCCATTGAATATAAGTGGTTTTTCTGTTGCGTTTGGTGTGGTTAAGGGCTAACTTAAGCCTTTCTTTGGGTTTAAAATACCAACCTTGTCAAGCTAATCAAATAAATTAACCAAAATCTTAACTTAATCAACTCAATCATCCTCAACACACTGACATTTCATAAAATTTGAACGTGTGTTTTCGTTACTTTCCAGTAGTTGGTGCGAGACTTGGGACTCGGAAAACAAATCGCAAGTCAAATTGCAACTCAAACCCAAAACAAATCGAAACCCAAATCTGTAATATCTGTAACAAATCGCAACCCAAATCTGCAACAAGGGAGTTTGCGATTTAGTGTTTAGGGTAAGCAAAATGCAATAATCCCTATATCAGCGGTCTAACATTCAAAGATTTAGGGTGTTTTGTAGACAATGGCGGAGGAATCGGAGCACACGGTAGCGTTGGCGAGTGGAGAATCCTTGCTCGACAAGATCGCCGAGAACCACACGTCTCTCTCTCTCTCTCTCTCTACATATGTGTTTACTTGCAGTTTTGTTAGATCTGTGAAGTGAGATAATTATTCCGTTTGAATGTGAGATTGAGTGTTGCTGCCTGGTGTTTCTCTGTAGCCGGAAAGGAGAATGGCCTTTGGGGTGAAGATAGATTGAATGTCAGGACAAAAATGTCACAATTCAATGTAAAACAAACTCACGAGACACTATTCACATATTCACACAAAAATTCACACGAGACTTACCTTCGTTTCGTTTGATCTGGACAGTCCATGTTTCTCTATTTCAAATCCAACTGCAGTTAATTTTTGGTGCACCCGTAGACAACCTAATCATTTGGTCCATCCTAAAATTTGCCTCCAATTATGTACTCCTTGAACTTTGTAAACACTTCCCAAAAATTAAAAAACATAATTAATTCATTTGATTATACTATTAAAGATGTCCATATTTACAGTTTTTGTTAGAATTATTCTTAAAATTGTTGAAAATTATTGTCTTACTCTTTTATCTAATTAACTTCTTTATCTCCACTAATGACCTTTTTTTAAATTTAATCTTTAAAACAATTCTTTTAACAAACAAAATTTTAATTTCCCACAAGAAAAGAAAAGAATGAAATCTATATCATATTGACTGGCCAGCATCCTCAGGCTCAGGCATTAGGCATTGATGTCATCTTACCAAATAACTATTTTTAGAATGTTAAAATATATTTTTTGTTTTTATAAATATTAAAATATTTAGAATTTGTTTCTTTAAAATTTTTGATATATTTTTTATCCTAGTAAAATAAAAATGTATTATTTTTTATTGTAAATCCAGTCTAGCTCCAACTTTTTCAGGAGGGGGATAAATATTGGAAGAAGATTTACACCAATAAATCATGAACAGCCATATAAGTGAATTAGATATCACACTTCAACCCAAAACCTTAAGGCTCAGGTTTAAGGGTCTTCTTTACATTTATATGGTGTTCAACTTTTCTATTTCTATCCATATGGGACTTTACCTCACACTTGCACTCCAACAATCTTTCCCTCAAGTGTAATTCTCTTCCACATGGCATCAAAGCATGGACTCACTCACTAACAAGACTTTAGATACAACGGATCTCCATGCCCATGGATCCATAAATGCCTTCTTACTTGTCCGAGCCGATTACCAAGTCGAACTATCGATACCAATTGTTGGAAAAGTCGAGGAAAATAAATATCGGGAAGATTTACACCAATAAATCATGAACAATCATATAAGTGAACTAGACACCACACTTTAATCCAAAATCTTAAAACTCAGGTTTATGAATTTTCTTCCTACTTATATGGTACTCAACTTTTTTTATTTCTATTCAATGTCGATTTTACAATTTTATTATACACCAATAAATCATGAACAATCATATAAATGAACTAGACACCACACTTTAATCCAAAATCTTAAAACTCAGGTTTATGAATTTTCTTCCTACTTATATGGTACTCAACTTTTTTTTATTTCTATTCAATGTCGATTTTACGATTTTATTATACTCCAATAAAAAGTACACACGATAGGGTTTTACCCATTTCTCCATTTGTTCTCCGTCATCTAATTCTTTGTCTAGCCCTTTATATCTGTGCGTGTTACGTGTACATGGGCTCACAATCACATCTTATTTGAGGAGGAAAAAAGTTCGAATGTAGTACTAGTATTCTCTGTTCCTGTGGATTTTTATTTTTATTTTCTCAAATTAACTGACAGTAACTTTTTGTAAAGTAGCACGCGTCGTTGAAAATTTCAATTACGACCTTTTGCTCAAGCCTCAAACCCAATAAGCCGTAGAATCTATAGACTCTATGATGAATCTCTGATGATTATAATGGCATCAAGAGAGAAAGTTTTTGCCCTGTTAATTCTATGCTGCAGTATGCTCATAGAATATATGAAAAAAAATTCATTTCCCCTTCACGAGGCAAACCAAATAATGTTCAAAGAATACAAGCTATTTCTTTGCATAGAAGAAAGTTCTTTTCAATGGTAAGAGCAAAGAAGAACCATATTGCTGGACAACCTTTTTCAGCAATATTCTGGTGATATAATCGGGATCGAGAATTTGTCTCGGTTTATATATATGTTGGCCTCCAAGCTCATCACAAAGGACAAATAAGTTAAGGTTCCACGCTAGTAATTTTTTGGTGTTTGAATTGATGTTAAAGGACCTCTATCCTCTTGTTCACCTTCTTTATTTAAAAATATAGGGAAGATGATATTGTAAATTCAAGATTTTTTCTTAAGATCTTAAAAAAAATGTTCATATAATTTTTATCGGTTTATTTTTTAAAAAAATATTTCTATTTATTTAATAGTTAAAGATAAGATTAATTATTATTTTTAAAATTTTTTCATTTAAATATATTATTTAAATTCTTACAATGTGTGATAAAGTTATGCATTTATATTTACGTGTAAATTTTAATGTGTGATAAAGTTATTAAATATTAACATTTTACAAATTTACTTTTTTTCCTGCTAACAAAGTTACTTCCAACTTGATTTGTTATTAGTTGAAAATATATTTTAAAAAAATATAGAGACAATACATGAAAATATTGATTCATGTCATCCTGTTATATATTGAAATAGGATATATACCAATCTAACAATATTACATGAAGCACTTCATGGAATGGGTTGGGCATTTGGTCTAGTGGTATGATTCTCGCTTTGGGTGCGAGAGGTCCCGAGTTCGATTCTCGGAATGCCCCGTTTTTTTTGTTTTCTAAAAAAGTATATTTATTAGTTTCCTCAAATGAAACTAAAGCATATAGTTACGATTAATTATTTTTACTCGTACATGAATGAACGAAACAACTCTATGCAAAGAAAGAGTTACAATTAATGCTGCAGTCATAGAGGATAATTTTCCTGAAAGAGAGTATTCATATAAGCCTGCACCAGCTGAAACTCATACTCTTCCTCCCATTCTCTGCGCAACAACTTCTGAAACTCCAACATGGATAACTCCCGTGCATAACAGTTGTGTTGCGCTTACAATTATCGTGATCGTTTCTAAGGTGCGCTGGAAAAAAATGGGGAAAAGATGAATATTAAGAGTTAATTTTTATTAGCTAAAGACAAGTTAATTCATATATGCTAAGCCGTTATTAAATGACAATATAATGTGTTTTTGGCAGTGAATTGAAAATATTCTAGCTAGCATTGAAGGAAAGCTTACCAGGTTGGAGTCTGTCCAGCCAAGTTCAATCTCTTTGCATGCAAATCTGCAACAAAAGAACGTAGTAGCCATAAAGCATTTATTCTCTCTTGTTAGAATGGTAGAAATTTGATTATTCAATAGAAAGCAAAAATGGGGGATAAGACTAGATATATAGCTAGCTCACCCCATGGCTAGTAGAGTGAGTGCCCATGTAGTCAATGAAGACATGGCTGCTGCATGTAA
This sequence comes from Glycine tomentella, assembly GCA_007407185.1. Taxonomy (NCBI): domain Eukaryota; kingdom Viridiplantae; phylum Streptophyta; class Magnoliopsida; order Fabales; family Fabaceae; genus Glycine; species Glycine tomentella. The sequence goes on along the minus strand of PYAF01006183.1, from coordinate 464,718 downwards.
GTTGGGAGCATTCCACTGGAAAATGTTTTGCAATCCAGTGAGTGATGTGGTGAATCCCACAACACCAGCAACCAGAGACAAAATTACGAAAAAACCAGTTGTCATGTTTCCCATAGGGAAATATATTGGAAATATGCGAGCCGGAATGGACAAAACAGATGCTGCAAAGTCAATAAAACAACACACAGTACAATTAAGTTGAAACCAACCAACACATTTTTTTTTCTTCTATTCATAAAGCACTCCAATTAATTACCTGTTTCGCCAGACCTTTGAATCCCATGATTCACTGCCCAAGAAGCAATTACAATCACAATGAAGTACAGCACTAGATTCAGTGCCAAGAGGATAGAGGCTACTGATTTGGATCCTGAAGCCATGGCCCTTTAACTTCAATTCAAACACCAAAAAATTACTAACGTGGAACCTTAACTTATTTGTCCTTTGTGATGAGCTTGGAGGCCAACATATATATAAACCGAAACAAATTCTCGATCCCCATTGTATCACCAGAATATTGCTGGAAAAGGTTGTCCAGCAATATGGTTCTTCTTTGCTCTTACCATTGAAAAGAACTTTCTTCTATGCAAAGAAATGGCTTGTATTCTTTGATCATTATTTGGTTTGCCTCGTGAAGGGGAAATGAATTTTTTTTCATATATTCTATTAGCATATTGCAGCATAGAATTAACAGGGCAAAAACTTTCTCTCTTGATGCCATTATAATCATCAGAGATCAAATAAAAAGTTACAATAACCTATGTTCATCATAGAGTCTATAGATTCTACGGCTTATTAAGTTGAGCTTGAGCAAAAGGTCGTAATTGAAATTTTCAACGACGCGTGCTACTTTACAAAATGTTACTGTCAGTTAATTTGAGAAAATAAAAATAAAAATCCACAGGAACAGAGAATACTAGTACTACATTCGAACTTTTTTCATCCTCAAATAAGATGTGATTGTGAGCCCATGTACACGTAACACGCACAGATATAAAGGGGTAGACAAAGAATTAGATGACGGAGAACAAATGGAGAAATGGGTAAAATCGTAACACCACGATATCGTTATGTAAATAAACAAATCTTTAATTAAAGGATAAAAATAAAATATTAAGTTTAAAATATCAAATTAAGGAAAGACCCTAATAACAAGAATTTTAAGAATATTATTTATGGTTTAAATAAGCAAAAATATTTATAATGAAAATTAGGATAAAGATTAATCGATAACAGTAAATGTTACGCATACTTGCTGGCTTTTTCCCCCTATTTTCAGTTCATTTTTCATTTTGGTTGTCATGCCTTTGGGTCGTGTAGGTTGAGGTGTATTTGTTTTCAGTGAGATCTATTGTGTCATACTAATGGATCTGGGTTATGGGCATACCTTGTGCTATGGCTTAGCTTTCCTTTTTTATATTATTATTAAGAGTAAATTACACTTATTATCTTATGTATTTTCTCAAACTCCACTTCATGTTTTTTTTTTCATCCTATCAAAAATTCCTCAATTGTTTAGCTCTCACATTATACTTAGATTTTTTTCTGTTCTAAACACCGTTTAATAATTTAACATAAAGTAAATATATATGTCTTTTAATGAAATTTTATGTTTAAAATACCCTCATCTTCTTCCTTTCAACTTGAAACTTGAAAATATTTTAAGATTATCGTTTCTTTTTGTTTTTTCTGTAATTGGATGTGAACTCAATTTTTTGTTGGACGTGAACTCACCTTGTTGATACGCAGTGTTAACACTCTTCCTATTCTTCTTCTTCAATTTTTCATTTATACATTCATGCACATTTTTACTCACGAGTTCATTTATATTTTCATTCATAGGTTCATTCACATTTTTACTCATAGGTTTCAAAACTCATCCTTTGTTCTACTAACATACATATGAATATAAACTGAATTTTTATTCTCAGCAAATATTTTCAGCACATTATGATCAGTCTTAAAGGGGAATAATTTTACCATAGAACGAAACCACAAAATAAAGGGTGACATAATGACAAATATTAGTCATTAGTAATGTTGCTCACACATATGCATCAAATATTCCAAACTTATAAGGATCAACATTGCATATCCCAAAATATCCATGTTGCCTACCCGTGTATTCCAATTCCAGTTCATCCATTATGTTCATGTGGTCCCAAACATCAACATTGTTTTAATCAATAATAATAAACAATCAGTTCATCCATTGTGTTTCTTGTGGTCCCAAACATCAACGCCATTTTAATCAACAATAATAAGCAAATGATTTTAAAAATATAAGTAGTCCCAAAATGGTCCTAATTGAAACCCCATTCAAAAATAAGCAACAATAAACAATCAAAATTAAATAAATAATCTTAAAAAGTAACATATATACAAGGTCCAATGATCACTTACAATCAGAACCCTAGCATAAACAGAAATCGTGGAACAGGAAAAGAAACATAGCACTAGCGAACGTCAAAGAGCAAGACAAACAGAGACGCTTGTGAAAGTCGCGAACTGGAAGAGAAACAATGGAAAATTCGTTGGAAGATGAACAGTGAAAAACTTGCGAACGAGAAGAGAAATGGAATGTGAACGTCGTGAGAGGAAGAAGAATTCGCACACTCTGGACGTTGAATAATAACTCGTCAATAAGAGGAAGATGAACAGTACTCACGAATGATGGAGAGGATTGTGAACCATAAATTCTAAAATTAAATGGAAGAGAATAATTTGGATTTTACAATTAAATGTAAAGGTAATTTCGATGGAAGGGTATAAGATGAAATTTGAGTAAAACACATTATGTTTTAGTGTAATTTACTCTATTATTAAATGAAATTCACTTTGTAAACAAAAAAAGTATTATACTTTTATATAATTTTTTATCAATATATATTAGTTATTAATTATTAATTTTTTATTAGTAGAGAGAATCAAACTTACAATTTTTTTCTCTCTCCCTTCTCTTTTTATCATCCAATCAACCTTATTACTCCTATAAAAAAAAATTATCTTTTAAGTGGAGTTATGTTTTTGATAACAAAACATTAAAATACAAAATTCTGATTTTTTTTTCATGGTGAAGTTAGGTATCTCTCTTAATCTGTTCCTCCTCTCACCTAATAAAAACCTGAGTCGAACGACATCAAAGGCTTGAAAACGAAGTCTTCTCAAGAGTGCTTTGTATACTTACCAATATTGTACTCACATTAAGAATAAAATTTGCTGGACTCAACACCCATCTATACTATATATATGAGAAAGATAAAAAAAAAAAGATATTTAATTTTTATTAGTTTCATTTTTACATTAATATGTGCATTATTTAGTCCTTTGTAAAATTCTTATTTGCTTCATTAATGATGTAGTATTATAAATTCTTAAATATTTTTAAAATTTTATTTTTTAGATTTTACTTAATTTTAATAATATAAGTGAAATGTACACAATATACTTATTTAATTTGTATTAATAAATCATTATATGTGTGTTAAAGACTTCTTTATATTTAACAAAATAAATTTTCTTTTCTAAAAATGGGGCTTAAAGAAAACTATGAATATATCAAAATGAAAACATATAAAATTATTGGACTAAATGGGCCATAACTTTTTTCTTAAGGTCCACACAAGCTGTGTTTTTGGATCTTTTTCTTTCACCTTATCCGAAGACTTTTTTTTTTTTTTTTTGCTGAAATATCCTAAAACTATTTTTAACAACTTACAGATGATAAATTACTAATCGAAGTTGTCTCTTGTCCGTCAAGGAATGAAACGAGTCTTTCATTAAATTTGTAAGGATTTATTAACAAGTATTCTAAGGATATTAATAAATAAAAGTTCTTTATAAAAAAAATACGTTAGAATTGTATAAAAACGATAAATGAATCAATATTTTTTAATAGAACCTTTTTTTACTTTGTACTCTTTAATTAGTAAGAGTACTTATTAACGTTCCTTAAGTTGTAAAATGAATAAATATATATATTCAAATTAAAAAAAAAAGGTATTTTCGATGGGTTAAACGAACTTATTCTCATCACTCTAATCCCGATGAACCAAAGTATATATTTTTTAATGGTAAAAAAAAAAAAAATGTTGCGCGCCATAATAATTTAGTCTATGCTGCGGAACTATGGAGATGGTCGTATTCAGGGGCGGACCCATGAAGGAAGGAGGGAGTCTTGGCGCTTTTGATTTTTTTTACAATTTTAAAAAAATAGATTAGTATTATATTTATTTATTTTAAAGAAATTATTTTTCATTAAGGAAATAAATCTAATTTAATACTAAATATTACATTTTTAAAAAAATATTATGTAATTATTTTTATCTCTTAACATTATTTTTAAAATTATAAAATCAATAGTAATATTTTTAAGAAATCTTATCTTAATATATTTTATCAAATTTAGTTATTATATAATCAATTTTTATTTCTTAACTTTTTAAAATTATAAAATTAATGGTAATATTATATTTTTTTTTAAGAAACTTGGATCTAAATATTATATTTAATTAAATTTTAGTTATATAATATCTAATTGTTAAATTTTATTCTCTTGCAAATGAAGAAGTTCTATTTTTTAAAATCTTATATAAACAACAACTAATAAAAAAATTCATATAAATAAATGTCATTGTATTGATTGAAGATTATTATAATTCATATTAAAATGCACAATAATAATTGTGATAATCACGAATTGCGATATTGATAATATTGCAAACTGAAAGACACATTGCACCACACAAAATAAAAGATTTTTTTTATTTTTCATATTTCATATTTTAGTAACAAGACAATACTTTTTAATAAAATGAAAGATAAATATTTAATCGAATGTTTTTTAATAGATATTGAAAAAATTGTTGAAAATTATTAATTATTATTTGTTTTTGTGACTTATAAATAAAATGTTATATGCTTTTTATTTATATAGAACTTATAAAATATTATATGTTTTGATAGATTATTAATATAATTTGAAACATTAAACTATAAATATTTTATATAAAAATTAATAACATATAATTAATTGGATGTATTTTCTTTTTGTGATTGGTCTCCTCTCTTCGCCCCTGTTCACGATTACGTGCCTGAACACTTTTTTCAAGCAGGATCCTATAATCCATGCCCATAATTGGGATAGGGAACGACCCGTATTAACGCAACTTTTTTTTTACAATCTTATTCCAGTTAGTAGTAATAGAGAAATCCCTCTTTTCAATGGCTAAAATTTGATTTCGATAACATGAAAGATGGATGGCTCAAGCTCAACTTGCTACTTCACAATTTACTTTTCCTACTAACAAACTTGTTCCGTGTCGTGCTTTCATTGTTTTCTCAACTTTCAATTAATTTTAACTAAAAATATAATAAAAATTTGTGTTAAAATATATATTATTAACATTTTCTACATCATTTATCTGCAAAGATTTTAGCAAGAGAACTTATTATCTTTCTTTTCTTTTTTTCTTTTACTTTCCAGACATTATCTTTCTCTTTTTTACTTATTTATGTTTATTTTTCTCCTTACTTCATGACTAAATGTCACCTTTAATCTATTTATATTTTAGTATTTTTTTTTTACTTTATTACATTCAATTTTAAAAAATTTGTTTTAATCTTTTTATATTTTTTAAAGTTTCATTTTGATACATTATTTTAATCATTCTTTGACTCTTATTTTATCATTTGTCTTAATTTGATAAGTTCATATCATCATTCAAGTATCTATTTAAGGAAAAAAAAAAACATATTTCTTAAGGACAGAGATAAATTGATAGTGGTGAATCATAATCTTCCGTCACTTTAAATATCACTCAAAATTCTCATTTATCTTATTTTACTTTTTTAAAAAATGAAAATCACAAAAATAATTCAATCACTTCTTAATTTACTCCAACTATTTAGTTTAACAATTTTAACTATCTGGAAACACAATTGATATCTAGGATTCGATATCAAGACTTTTAGTCCAATATTATTAATGTGTAAAATACATTTTTAAATCCTTTTTGAAACCCAATTTTGAGGACCTCGAATGACAACTCAAACATCCACTTAAAGTGTTTTATTCATAATCAAATAAGGGAAAATAAAACTATAATATCCCTAATTTTTATTTCTCGGTGATTTCACACTATAACATTTCACTCAACAACCTTGTTGGTCAGAATCCTTCATCGTCAAAATTGTTCATAGGTAGTCCCTCGACAATTAGCTTTGTCTGCTTTCAAGATCAATGACTGACCCCATAAACCAATGTGAAACTTTTCAACGTGCTTTGTCCCCACTCACATGCTTTCTAGAACACTTATCAAAATGTCACCTATCCCATAATTACTATAAACCAAACATGCTTAATTGTTTAGTTTTTAAATGATAGGCTACCGAAAAGTATATACATCTTATTGATATAGGTAGTATCAATTACTTCTTTAAGTCATCATCAATTTTAGAGTCGCATACTGTACAACCTTTGAATCCCTCTCATTTTGGTGTGATTCGATAGAGGTGTTACATGCCTAACAACTTTCGCTTGATTCGTCATTGAGCTACATCGTACTATGAAAGAGGTATGCTCTGAAATCAATTAAAACTTGTAGATTGGGTAAGGATGAAATCACCTTTGCCAAAACATTAACAACCTCGTTTGCTTGTCTCCTAACAAGACAAAACTAAAAATTTGAGTTTGTTGATTTTGCTTCCCTAAATTTAAATTTATTTTTCTTAGTCCCTTAATTCCAAAAAATATATTTTTAGTCGTTTTTATTGGTTTTTGACACTTTGAATACATGACAATTTTTATTGCAGCAGGGAGGAATAAAGAGAACATTTTTTTAATTTGAAAGAAAAAAATTTAAATTTAAGATAAAAATAATTTAAATTTTAAAGATTAAAAATATATTTAAGTCTTAAAAAAATAAAAAGGAATTGTTATTGCATTGGACTAGTCAACTAATGTCCTAATTAAAATATTAATATTGATTAAAAACATTTAATATAGAATACTTAAAACTAAAAGAACACAACAAAAACTTCATATATTTTAAATATAGCAGATATTTTATTATATATTTTATATTTCTACTTTCTTAATTTATATTTATTGACACTTGCACCACCGTTACATTTAAATATTTAATCTATCGTTTAATTTAATGACTTGCTAACTCTGACAGAACCAAAAACCAGCGCAATGGAAGGTGGAAGCATGTCGTGGTGGGTAGTATCAAATTTAGTGGCACCAAGAAAAATCGTGGAATGGTGGGTAACACTTAAACATCAACATGAACTCAAGAAATGTGGTGTGATGAGAAAGGTCTTCGTTCATTATCAATTATTAATTTATCATCTATTACTTCCCGATTGATGGAAATCAGCAGTGTAGTTGATTTCTAATATATATTGTTCGGAAGGCTCCAAATGCGGTGGACATAGACGGCGGTTTCGGCGGCAACCGCGGTGGTTTTCGATGAGTCACAAAATCTGCATACAGCTTAATTAGCAATATATCCTCTTATTAATATATACATATATATATATATATATATATATATATATTTCTTCTTAAAATTCAAATACACTTTTAATATGTATTATTTTTGGGAATTAAGGAAGTTTTGCACAATGAAAAAATTAAACACTAATTTTCTTATTAAATAGATTATTTTTACTCATGTGAATACAACAAAATCTTACAATGTGTTAATTCCATAGATTCTTTTAATATGCATATAATATATTCTCTTTGATACTTTTAATATTAATTAAATAATTCAATATTTTTTATTTACGAAGGAAACAATTCAACAAGTTATAATCAAATATAAAAAAATTTGTATATTTTAATTTATTGAATATAAAAATTCAATCCAAAAATTAATTAAATGTCAAATAAAGTCATATAATTTTTTTTCTTCAATTGAAGGATCACTTTATTCAAATGGGTCAGAAAAAAAATAGTTAAATATCAAATAGAGTTATATAATTATTTTCTTCTGCTAAAGGATCACTTTGTCAAATTCCGATGAAGAAAAATTAATTAAATATCAAATAGAGTTATATAAATATATATTTTTCTTCAATTGAAATATCACTTTATTCGGTCAACTAAGTAGAATTTTTTTTATTGAATAACAAAAAAAATCATATAAATCTTCTGATTATAACAAAACAAGTAAATTATACTAATTACTTCCAAAAAATTCATGAAATTACATAAACTTTTCATGTTTTTTTTTAACATTATGTATAATGTTTTTTTGATAAATTATATCTTAAAATTTTCATCTATTTTAAATACTTGAAGGCATTAAATTAATTGATAAGAGATTTAAAATGACATTTTTCAACTAAAATAAAAAACATCCTATCCTATTTTATGAAAAGCAAAATATTATTTAAAGTTAAAGGATGAAATGGTGTTAGACGCTGGATTTCAAATCTCACACGTGCAAATGGGTGCACACAAGTGGAAGATGGCGACGTGTGAGGGCGATCCACTCGGCAAACACCACCGGCCCAGGCGTCCACGAGGCTTCCTTTCCTATGGTTGCCAACAACCCAAACATTTTTGTTTTTACTTTATTGAAAATAAAAATTATATTATTCTACAATATTGTTAACTATGGTTAATCAGTTAAAAATTATATTTTTATTGAAAATTAAAATAGTGCGTGAGTAGTGTTTTTTATTTTTTATATAAAAACTGTTTATTCTATTAATATCCTAAAACATTTATTAATATGTATCAGAACAACTAAAGTATCAAATGTTTTTGATACTATTCTTTAATTACAATTAGAATTTTGCTTCAATAATTTATCCAATCAAAGTTTACATTAATAATTAGCATTGTTTTTCAAAATAAACTAAAATTACTTTACCCCATTTGATTCTTCTAATTGTTTTTTACACCATTTGATTCACACTCTCCATAATAATCTACAGATTATATACCACAAACTAATGAAAAAATATTGAAATATAAATTTTGAAACATGTTTTTATAAAATTAATAAATTAATCATACATGGAATACATAATTGAATAAGTAAAAATATAACTTTTTTTATATTAATAGTGCATTTTAATTATATTTTTAATAAAATTATTATACTGTTACCAATTTACTGCTACATATAGTTTAATTTTATATTAGTAATGCATTCTAATTATACTTTTAATAATTTTTTAATATTATTACCAATTTACTATTTTTTTATAAACAATTTACTGTTGTATACAGTTTTTTTTTTTTTATATTAAATGGGGCTAAAGTCCAAAAAAAATTAATTTATTAAAATCATTGTTGGTAAACTTGAAAAAAGACTATGCAAAAGAAAGAAAAAAATGAAATTAATCTGTGACGTGCGTGATTACTTTTTGAGTTTTTAAGAAAAGCACAAGTTGGAGACACCCAGACCCACCACAAGCCATAGAACCAAAGGGCTCTCTCCTTCTCCCCATGTTTTCTCTTCTTTACTTCTTTGTCTGATAAAACTGTCATCAACCTCCTCCTCTTCCCACTCTCTCTCTTTCTTCCCCCCTCTTTTTTTATTCTTCTTTTTTCCCTTGCAAATATTTTATATAATTGATATGTGTTGGAGGCATGTTTGCTTAAAGAGCTGAACCACATCATCGTCTTGGGCGTTTGAATCTATGGAACAGCTTGTCAACTTCATCATCCGGCCACCAAGGTATCATTTTTTCTCCTCCCCACTCTTGCATCCTTTTCCTTCAAACACCTTTTCGAATCAAAATATTCTCCTTTTCTTTTTCCAAAATTCCCAGATGGGTATCTGCTTCTGCTTGGTGTTGTTCAGTTGGAACGTGATGTAATTCGATTTAAAGCTTTGGTTTTTAGCTTTTGCAAAGCCCCAACTCAGCTTGGGTTGGCGAAATTGAAATTTAGTTTCGTTGTCAATCTCCTCCTCAATTCCTCTTTTTCAAAAGGGGAAAACTAGAACAGATGCAAGTAGATTCAGAATTTCACTTCCTTAGCCTCTTTTCCTAAAGCATGTTTTATTTGGAGCTATTACATTTTTTTTTTTTGGAGCTATCACATCATGTTAATTTGGCTTACTGTTTGTTTGGTCGGAAAATTGAGATCTATTTTTAAGCTAACTTGGGGGAATTTCTTTGTTACCTCATATTCGGGTGTTAGATTTTCATTCTTCTAGCTAAAATGAAGTCTTATTTAAACACTTTTTATATTTGTAATGGATTCTTTCTTTTTGTGTTCTTAAGAATTGGATGCATCTGTCATGAAACTTTACGTGGTATTGATATGATAACGACTCTTAGATAGACATTTAAACTCTTACTTATCTGAACACACATCTAACTTTAGTTGTTGACTGGTTATTTATGCCTAATATTAAATTTCTTCTTGTTTTTCGAATTTTTTTATTCTGAAAGTGAGATCTATAAAATTTATGCTTCCTAGAAAAAGACATAGAAAAGGAATGGATACATTGCTTTGAATATATAGGTATGCTCAAAAGTAATAATGAAAGGGCACGCATCCTTCGAATTTTGAGGTATTGGTAGAAAGCCCTGTTGCAATATAGGCCTTGAGATAGCATTATGCTTGCTACACACTTGTATGTAGTATGCTTGTCACATAATAGCTACAAACTTGTACTTGAAGTCATCTATCTGCAATTATGGCCTCAAATCATCAGTACATGCCTAGCTGATTTATTTGCACAATTTTTGTTTCAATTTAACTTCAACTTTAAATTATTGTGATCATATCTTTATTTTGGATGCAGAGCTGAATATGACCCCAAAAGTGATTTATTGGAACGGGAGTTCATGCTGAAAGGGAAATGGTATCAACGGAAGGATGTAGAGGTAATTTTAAAAAAGTATAATTCAGTGCATTAGCAAAATTATTTTGAGCATTGGCTATGTGGAAATGCATTTGAAGATGAATTTATCTTATTTTATAGTGTTTCAGTAACAGATTTATGAATCTAACGTCCAATCATTGTCTTCATTGTCTTTTCTTAATATATTTTTTTTTATTGAATTCCTAAGTGATCACCATCATTAGACAGCAGTAATGTTAGACGAGAGATCCATTAGGCAGGCTACCATTAACTTCAATGAAGCTTATGGACCTGTAAAATTGGTGCAGAGCAACTAAATTTGATATTGACAGATACCTAGGAAGACATGTCAATAATATGCTTGAACATGATTTTAATTGCAAAGCTATTGCTTTTATGTTGAAAGAAATACAATTTTCATAATTTGTTTCATCCCTCAGTTTTTTTATTTCTCTTCTGGAAACCTGCCACTAGAAGTGTTTCTTACCTATAATATCAGCATTATTGCATGAATACATGTGTTAGTTAACATTTAAAAAGTGAAACTACAGTAGGATGAGAAAAATATTGGAATCAAATTTCTATTTTTGAAGAATTATTTTTCAACTGAACTTGTATCTTTTATGTAGAATACTTCTAAGTAATTTTCATACATAAAGTGTATGTATGTGATGTTCTAAAACTTTTCCTTGTTTATTTCACTTTTTCCCCATCATAAGCAATTTTTTTTTCCAATTAAGTCATACTTTATCATTTTTTGTTGACAACCTGCATGGTCAGCCTGTCATGTAAGATTTGTTATTCTGCAGATAAAAAACAGTCGGGGTGATGTTCTGCAATGCAGCCATTATTTGCCTATAGTCAGCCCTGAAGGAAAGCCTCTGCCATGTGTAATATATTGTCATGGAAATAGGTGATTGTGGGATGTTGCTTTTTTATGTTAGCAAGTAGGCTGTTGTTTGAAACAGTGCCACTGAAACTTTTCTTCAGAAAATTTTAGACTCTCTCCTTCCAAGATTGTGTGTTTTCTTTTTTTTACTGTGAACCATAGTGTATGTATGGTGTTGCATAGTTTATAGATTTCAATATGTGCTGACTGGGTGAAATTTTTGTATGACAGCGGATGTAGGGCTGATGCTAGTGAAGCTGCTATAATTTTACTTCCCTCAAACATTACAGTTTTTACTCTGGATTTTTCGGGCTCTGGAATTTCTGGAGGGGAGCATGTCACTCTAGGCTGGAATGAAGTAAGTGCTTTCTCAATAACCTTTTAAAAATATCATATTTTACTGTTTCATTATTGATATAGCTTAGTCTTATTGATGTGTCATTTATCCACTCTCGTGGGGAACAGTGATTTTTCTGTCCTTTTCCCATAATTAATACGAATAAATGTGTGAAGGACATTAAATAAAGAGATATTTGACAAGTTCAAAGTTCTATTCTTTCCTTCTGTGATCTTGCATGCAGATTGGACACAATACACATTAGTGAACCTCATCTAAAGATAGCTTCAACAACTTGCATACTGTTATTTTTGTGAATTCGATCCAAAATTATTAGTCCAAGTTTGCATGCACATTACTACTACTTGCTTTGTTGTCATTCTTCATTATAAATGATTGTTTGTTTGATATTGTTGACTATTTTCAGAAGGATGATCTGAAGGCTGTTGTCAACTATTTGCGGGATGATGGAAATGTCTCTTTAATTGGCTTGTGGGGTCGCTCAATGGGAGCTGTAACCAGGTAGGTTTTCATCATCACCCACTTTTTGCTTTAAACTTGCTTTTGGAATGAGGTTTAGGAAAGGTTTTCTAGTAAAAAAGGGACCCTTTAGTACTAGCAAGATACTATAATTTGTTCATAATTACAGCTCAGATATCATGATTCTAACCCACAAAAAATAAATATCTAAATTCTTCCTTGAGCTTTCTTATGTTATTACTTGCATCTGTAATAAAAAATATTTTTACTTGCATTAGCTAATTATATCAATATATTTTCAGTAAGATCTTACAATATAATAATCTATGTTACAATCACACAATTTGTGATCTTTTTTCCCTCTGCTGATCTTAGTTAAGATCTTGATTTTGACAATCTTGAGTGGCCAAAATGGCTTGGGAGAGAAGATTTTCTATTATTATTGATGTTTTTGAAAACCACATCAGTTATTAAACTGATGTAGGTGTTGAGTCAGGCTTAATTAGTGGTCGAATATGCTATCATTAAACATATAAAATCATAAGTAGCCAATATAGGTAAAATTTTAAATTAGTATAAAAGGATCATATTGTGTTCCCTACTAGATAAAAAATCAATATGACTAATAAAAAACTAAATAATAGCAATCCATATACATGGACCTTTTACTCGTCTCAAAATGTTTTTGATTATATAAAAAGTAAAATGAAAAACTGGTTGAAACCAGTTTTGGACTGGTGTGACCAATTCTTCATTGTTTTCCTGCTTGTCTGGTTTTCTCGATTGTCTGGTAGCCTTACTAGTTCTCCAGTATTTTTTGGTCATATCAGCCTGTTTAGTCCCTCTCTTTTTATTAATGAACATTATCATTCTTGAATAATAGATTGTGTATAATACTGTTTTTATCCTGAGAGTGAATAATCTCTGATAATATATTCATGTGTGTGATTGAACTAGGAAAATAGTTAGCTGTTCTGTATTTGTGTAGGCTTGTAGAAACTAGAAAGTACCCTTCCCCCCTGGCATGAAAAAACTCATGTATATGTTTGTTCCCCTCTGATTTGAATGGTTCTCCTTGTTAAGTGCACTCAATATAAGTACTCTGATTATATAGCCATTTCAAACATACCATTTTAGCTGATTCATATGTTTTTTTTTTTTTCTGAACAATTAATGATTTTATTACTTACAGCCTTATGTATGGAGCTGAGGATCCTTCAATTGCAGGGATGGTTTTAGACAGTCCCTTTTCTGATTTGGTTGATTTGATGATGGAACTTGTAGATACATATAAAGTTCGTCTGCCAAAGTTCACTGTGAGTATATTATATTACTTCTTGGCTGAAAATGAGAATACCTTTTATATTGAAATAATCTATCTAAAATTTGGAATTTTTAGTCTCAATATTTTATTGCTTTTTTCATGGAGGTTATTGGAACTATTTTCAGTCTATGCCAGTATGCCTCAATGATATGTGACATGATATAAAGAATTTTGATTGGAAATTACATATTAATGTCATTGAACGCCCCTGTCTATCCTGTCTGAAATTTAATAGCTCTTCTTCATGACCTGTTATCATGTCCAAAAATTGTTTTGTTGAATTTGTATCTTGATGGGAACTAATTTTTACTGATAAGAAACAATGGAGTATAGCTCCTTACTATTGGGGAAATCCCTCTTAAGTTTACATAGTGTGGATCATTGGTTTTGAGTCTCTGTAGTTTACACAATTCTGAATATCCCCCTTGTTCTTAAATCTTAAGAATAGGAACCAAAGTGTCCCTGCTCCACTCATCTGATATCTTTGTAGATCTCAAAATCTTGTTAAATAACTTAGTGAGACAAAGGATACCTTGTTCAGTTCTTATTATAAGAATAAATTCTTAGTGCCATCGCTTACTGTTATGCTGATTTTGTTTCATTTTTCTTTTTGCAGGTGAAGTTTGCAATCCAGTACATGCGAAGAGCGATCCAAAAGAAGGCAAAATTTGACATAACGGACCTCAATACAATTAAGGTTTTTTCATCCTTTTATTATTTTTATTGTTTGTTTAACTTTTATTTTGTCATAGGAGTTTTTTAATGAAAGGAATCAGTACTACTTGTTTGATTGTATAAAATGGTTGATTAGTTAGTTTGACAGAAAAAACTGATAAGCTATTACTGCTTTGTTTTTTGTCATCATTTTTCAATACAAGTTAAAATTCCATCTGTACCTGAGCTTAGTTAAGAAATGTTTTTTGCTTTTTAGCTTGAATTTGTTGAAATTATATAATTGCATAATATTTCCTTTTGCTGGCAATAGATAGCATAAACTTGTTAAGCTCCGAGTTAATACATAATTTAGTCAGTAATTCATAAATATATTGCCGAAAATTTTTGGTTAAATTTTTTGTAAATTAGATTGATTAATTGTTATGATCATAGGTGGAGAAACTTTTGCTAGTGAATAAATGAAAGTGCTAGCTTGATTCAAATAGTACAAAGTTTCAACTAGTTAAGAAAATGTTATTTGAAGAATCTATTTTGGTAATAAGTGGAGCGGCATCTTCTTGTCCTTCTTACTTTTTAATCGCTAAACCCAAGAGTTGTTGAGTTCTAATCATAATTAGCTAAATGAGTATATTTTCAATTTTTTGGGTGCTAATGACTGATCTTGTGGAACACAGTACAGTTGATTGAATACTAGCTAAGTACTAATAATTTGAGCCCCTTACACTCTGGGGCCACAGGCAACACTAGAGTGTGTATGGATTTCTGTTGGAAACCTCCAAATGGAAATCCAAACACATACTAGGTGTTTGCAGGATCCCATTTTTGTCCAGATAATGATGCAAAACAAACAGAAAGAAAATAATTTAGACAATTGTTTGTTGTCCTCTTGAGCATATATGTCTTCATGTGGCATTCAAAAGCATAGAAATCTCTAGAAAACAAATATTCTGAAATGAATGCAAATTTTATTGAAAATATCTGGGTGAGAAAACAATAAAAAAATATTCCTATTGGTTTTAAACATTTTTATACTCTCCATCATGTTCATTCATTATTTGTTTGCATCGTAGGTGGCAAAATCTTGTTTTGTTCCAGCTCTACTAGGGCATGCCATTGATGATGATTTTATACAGCCCCATCACTCTGATCGGATATTTGAGGCTTACATGGTAAGTATGTTTAAAAATCCCCCCCGCCCCCTCCTTTTTTTTTCTTAATTACAAATTGATTTAAATAACTCAACTTCTGGAGTTAGGCTAAATGCATATTTGGATCAGCTTATTTTAGTTTTTTTTTCCAGCTTCCTGAGAGGACTTTAAAAAATGTGATTATTTCTTCGATATTAATCTCAATATGTCTTTAGAGCATGCTTGATGCTTTTGAAATTTTAAAAATCTCTTCCAGACAGGATGCACATCGTATCACCTATTCTCTAATTATAATCTATGCTATTGCATTTTCTCTTTATTTTTATCTAGGAAGTCTTCATACCCTATTATTTGGATCTTTAATATTGCGTCCATGCTTTGTAGGGAGACAAAAACATAATTAAATTTGACGGAGATCACAATTCTCCACGTCCTCAGTTTTACTTTGATTCCATAAACATCTTTTTTCACAATGTTTTGCAACCTCCGGAAGATGAGGTTGGGGAATCATTTTTTGACCCCGTGAATGATTACTTTGGTAAGGTAAAATCACCAATGCTTCTCATGGTTCCACTTTGATAAAATTTCAATAGTCCATCTTGTACATCTTTTAGAATTGACTGTTTTTCCTCAGGATGTTTGGAGATCTGTGCATGAATTAGGCTACAGCAATGAATCATCATCTAAAAACAAAGGCATGACTCAAGTACCTAGTTTCTCTTAACTATTTATGCTATATTGATTTGTATGAGGATCTGCACTTAGTACCTTCTCTTTTTGTAAATCTCTGACATGTTTCTTTGTTAGATGCAGAACCATCAACAAGCAGCACAATAAATGCCATTGAGCAGGTCCGTTCAAGACGACCAATGAGTAGGATGGAGGTTGGCATTTATTAGCTCTTAATTTACTGTTAGAATAACATGCAAATAGGTTTGGTTGAGGAAATGTACCCTCTATTTTGAAAAAGGTTAAAATATAATTTTGGTTCTATACGTGATATTCATTCTTAATTTGGTTCTTTCGTTAAAGAATTTGAGTGATCCATGTTTGGTTTAGCAACAAGTTTTATGTTAGTTACTGTCACTGAGAGCCTAACACAACCCTCTTCCTTTACCTGGGCTTGGAACTGGCTATGAAACCATCAACAGTTTTTTATATGAAATAGTTTTTTTTGATTTAGTCCTTGTACAAATAATTGTTTTCAATTTTGTTTTACCATTTGGGGTTATAACCAAATTGAAAATGAATATAATGTATAGGGAGCAGAAATTTATATTTATCCCTGTACGTGATAATCATTTTTAATTGGGCACAAACTCTGTTATAACGACCATAGATGGCATGGCAGTTATGGCATTGAAAATGTTCATATTTGGAATAAATTGACATTTTTTTTGTTTTTTGTAGGAACTGAATTGAACATGAGTATAATGTCCAAGGACCCAAAACATTTTTTAACCATTAAAAGATAGGATGATGATCCTCTCATATTAGCAAAGAATGTGACAATGTCATGTCATGTCGCGAGAAAGAAAGACACAACAATTATAATAGGTTCCACCATTAAATATATATAGGACCCGTTGATTTTATTTTTGTCTTTCTCTCTCATAACTTGACATTATGATGCTCCTTACTAGCATGAGATGATCCTGAACCTAAAAGATATTTTTGCACAAGAGTACTCAAGTTGAATATTATACTTAGATAATTGCATTTTGCAAATGTTAGAGGAGAGTGCTGTGGTTTGTTAAAATCTGATGTGTTAATACCTGTCAAATGGCTTTTGCATGGCTATCAAATATGTGGTTGTTTGAGCTGTATGATGATTTCAACTTTGTTTGAATTCTTTAATTGGCTTGGCTTTTATTATATTTTTTTAAGTAATATTAATATACTGTTTGACATTTCTCAGGTTCCATCTGATATTTCTTCGAAAGATGAACATCGTGAACATGAGGTATATCCATTTCACTAGTTTCACTTTCTTTGTATTGAAATATTTTCCCTCGTTCTTCATATGCATTGTAATTTTTTTTTGTATGTAAACTATATGCATGTATAGAGGGCGAGCTCTGGTACAGCGGTAAAGTTGTGCCTTGGTGACTTGTTGGTCATGGGTTCAAATCTGTAAACAGTCTCTTCGCATATGCAAGAGTGAGACTGCGTACAATATTCTTTCCCCTTATCTTTGCATAGCAAGGAGCCTTTGGGCAATGGGGTACGTAGTTTTTAAAACTATATGAATGTATAGATATAGTAGCTATGATATACCAAGTGGAACATTGGCTGGTGGTAACTCAGTAAGTGTCTAAACTGACAAAAAAAAAGTGATTGGAATCCCTTTGTTTTCTGTCTCAATGTGAAAATTCTAGTAATTGCCATTTCTAAATAAGTAATGATACCATGACACAATCAAGAGTGTCCCACAAAAATACATACCCATCTCCAGGCCAACGGATCTGACACACTGCTGAGATTCAACAGAATACAGAGGCATGTTTTCAGTATCAAAAGCTTGTGTCAACAACATTACTCTTTCAAAATTGTTCATTGAATCAGTGATTGGTTTTAGGGGAATATACTATGAACTAACGATTTTATCCTTTTCTTTTGTTACATGGAATATTTTTATTTTATTTTATGATATATTGGAATCCTTTAGTAAATATACAAGTGATGAGTGGCATGTAATACATGTGAAGGTGACTTGCTGGCCTGGTATCCATTTTTCTCTTCATGAGTTCTCTAGTTTCAATTTTTTTTTTTTTT
>PYAF01006183.1:416553-440152 GCA_007407185.1 Glycine tomentella | reverse complement strand
ACGAATGTGAAAATACTTCTCAGTTGTTGTGTTTCTCAATGAAATATTACAGCAATTTATAGGCACAAGTTTGCCTCTCCATAAATTAAAACATAATGGCCATTGAATGGCTTGTCTACAGTTACGCTATTCTTCCGTTATTCATTCCTTAATTGCCATTTATTCTAAAAATAAAACTGCTAATTTAAGTTTCATAACAGTTTTTATATAAAAGCTAGAACAAGAATGAGAATGGCAAACTTAAGGAGCACGGTTATGATGGGGGTTAACTTCCTTGTCTCTCTATTGTAAATGTTGCTTTCTTTTCTTTTTTTTCCTGAACATTCTTGTTAGAATTAGAAATCAAATCAAGCTATGTCTAGCAAGTCCTGCCTGTTTCAAGTTACTGTTTGACTCAGTTTCGTTTACTTCTCTTTACTCTGATTGTTCAAAATTTTTCTGGGAGGGAATGAAACTATGAGTAAAATAGAAGAGAAATTAGAATTTTCAGTGACTTGGTTAGTACTGAAATTAGAACGGAGAAGAACTGTTTGTGTTATTGTTGCGCCACGTTTTGTTAAGGGTATAGTTCCACACATTATTATAGACCTAATTTGGCACTGAGGTGCAGGAAAAAATTACTAATACATATGTGTACATTATACAACTCTCGTTCATCTCATTTTGTCTGAAATTTAAAATTTTGGAACATGAACTCAGAAATGTTTTAGATTTTAGGAAAAATATTATATATTTTATTGGTATATCTTTTATATTTTACATTAATTAGATTTTTTCCTTATTTACAATTTTTCTTCTTCTAATTTCACGATAAATAGTTAAGGATATAACAAGAAAAAAGTATTTAAATACATCATTAATATTTTAAAATGGTAATTAACATAGAGTGAAAATAATTCTCAAAACATCATACAAAATGGGATGTAAGAAATATTTCATGTAATATTGTCACATCACATTATGCTAAAGCCTAAAGGTATTAGTCTCACTAGAATTTAATAAATATGTAAATATATTTAATGTCTTAGAATATATATATATATATATATATATATATATATATATATATATAAAAGAAAATCAACGTTAACCCTAGATAGTGTTTTGCATCTAAAAAGTAATAGGGTCACCTGCTCGTCCTTTTATAAATGTTCTTGAACACCATCTCTCTTTTTCCTTAAATTCTCGTTTAGAAAGAAAGAAAAAAAATTAACCTTTTCTTCCTTTAATAAGTAGAAAGATTATATAAGGACATAGATTCAGTGATGCAACTAATGTTATATTTTTATTAATTTTCTTATTAATCTTACTAATATTTTATAAAAATAAATATCAAATATAAAATTAAATATATTTAATTACTATTTATTTAATAAATAAGAATATATGTAAGATGTTCTACTATTCTAGTAAAAATTAAAATTATTCTTATTCGATTTATATTTAGTCTACTTCTAGTTCTTATTCAATCTGGACTGGGTTTCAAGTGATACGTCTAATGATAGTAGAAATTACTTTGCTCAACATTGTTACGTACTTACGGGAAGAATTAGATCTTAGTCGTGGTTAACCGCTAAAAGAAAGGGTTTTAAATTTTATTTTTTCAATGGTCTTCAAATCCTATGATATGCATGGATGTCTAGTACTACTAGTAAACATTAACTTTATATATGGGTTGAGGACTTGAGGTATCTCTTATATTCTTTATCTAATATAATCTTTATTTTTTTGATAAAAGAAAAAAACCCTACGTTCAGTTCTGGTGTTCTGCACTTTGAAGTCCTGCGATGCGCCTATATGTCAACCCAAAACCGTTGGCTAGAATGAATGAAATGAATGACAACATGATGTATACTGTGCCACCTAATAATCTTATCTTATCTCGAAATATTTATTGGATAAAACATTAGTAGTAGCTTATACACAATTAGACAGTATTCACAAAATATAGAAGAAGCAATTAGACATATATAAACAAGTTTCTGGTCAGCTTATGATTATGATTATATTATTAACCAGCAGAGATGTACTAACACATGTTCCTTCATACACTACATCATCCTTTAATTAAGTGACATTTGACTGTTTCCCATGCGAGTCTCTTCCTTTCAAGGAACCTAATCTAATGCGCGTTCACTAGCATTTTGTTAATGGCGGCACTGCCGAATTTCGTGTTTATGGATTGCAAGTTACAAGAATCTGGTTGTATCATGGTCCATGGGGTATGCGGATGGATATATCATCATTTTGATGTGATTCAAACTATAAATAAACATTACGAAATTTACAAGTATCGTATAACAAGTTTCTTTTAATTAAAACTAGAATTTAATTGATAAGTGTATTGTTTTTTTTACTAAAAAGTTTAAATAGATTGAGTTTCAAAGATTCAGCAGGACATATCTTAATATTCAAAAAACACTTATAAATTATTTATCATCAATTTTTTTACATCAATAAGGGATTGGAAATTAAACTCATATTATTGTGGGATATGAGTTTAATTCTTATTAATTAGATTAACTTTATTAACTCAATAAGTGTATTAAAGATTGACATTAAAATTTTGTGTCAAATATTAAAATAAAACTTTATTTATTTATTAAAAAAAGCTAAGTTTTGTCAAGGGTTAGATCTGGCTAATTACATCGTTCATAACTGCTAACCACAATTAATACCAGACATGGGAATATTCGTTGTGATCATTCAGTATTCATCCCGATTGTAATTATACTTGCAACTTACTAACATTGAGCCTTAAGCATTCAACTCTATACAAAACATAAACTGCAATAGTGCAATGTTTTAGTTGTCATTGCTAAGTAATCAATTGGAGTGGGTCACACACCAACTGGCATATGGTCTAATAATTGGTGACAATTTATTTATATTTATAATAAAGTTTTATTATTCCTGAAATGAAAGGGAAATAGAGACAGTTCAGTCAGCATCACTGAATTGACTTTGATTTCCACCTCACCAATTCTTCTATTTTCTTTCCGGGAAAGTTTCCGTCTCACAAGTTTCCAAAATGCATAAGAAAAAAGAGAGAGAAGAAAATGAAAACAAAAGAAAAGAAGAAAAGAAAGAAAAAAGACGAGAAAATATACAGATAAAATCCACACATAATTTAATATTTTTCCCTCTGTTTGGTCAAGGAAAGAAATAAAGAAAAAAAAAGATGAATAAAAAAAATGAAAAAAGTGTGCATGCACTACAATGCCTCGTGAAATTTGTTCATATATAATAATATGCACTAGCATACACATCTTGTAATAGTTCTTCCATGTTGAGTTGGGGAGAAAATTCTTCTCCTCTAAATCTGTGAATTATGCTATTGATACCGGTCTTATTCTTCGTGAGGTTAATGGATATTGAAGAGTTTGCTACTTTGGTAAGTAGCAACATTTGGGTTATATTTTGTTTGGTGAAAATCCGCTGATGATTGATCAGTATGTGGTTTTCGAAACAGTGTTTTCTACATTTTTTCCCCCTTGTATTTTCAATGAGGAACAAGTTCAGCTGTGATGCAAACAGATGGATTTGAACGTGTAAAAGAAACCTTCCCCTCTACTATTACTGAATTGCTTCAATACAAGGCTTAATGCCTATGATTGGTGAGCATTCCATAAGGATTCCGTTTACTCTACTGATGACTCTTACTTCGATTGGAGGCGGGTAAAAATCAAGAATATAGTGCTAGAGAGAAAGAAAAAAAAAGGTCATAGAATTCAGAATATTTTGGACGATTAACAACAATTCTATATGAAATGTGGAACTAATGTATCATTTTACTTTACAACTTGTATTATTTCATGCTGTATATAATTTTGTTAAATTGATCAATGGTTCAGAATATTTTCCATTCCAACAATTGAAGAGTATCCAACACTTTTCACTTGCTTTTAGCATATTGTGGGATCTGAGAGTTAAGTGCAAAATGTGTTCGACATTCCACTGATTCAACTATAAATTGGCAGTTCAATGAATTGAGTTGAAAATGCTATTTTTACGTATTTCTCAGTAACAATGAGGAAAATAAAATATGTTGTTTGTCCCAATATATCCTCTGCCAATTTAGACCTTATTCTCTTTTTTGTAGTGTGAAATGAATTAAAATAAGCCATGTACAGCTGACAAAAGGTACCACGAGTGAAGAATATTTACTGCCAGAATACATTTGTTATGGCAAAGTAAGAAAGACTATCCCTTCCCACGCTAGTAAAAAACTAAAAAAGAAAAGGTCAAGATTGGAAGAGAGCCAGCTGACTCAACCTGACCTGAAGAAACTAAAAATTGTGGGCCAAATAAAAGACAAGACAAAAACTATGAAAGCAAAATCCCCAATGAGTGCCAGTAGCTTGTTCCCATGATATTTCGCAAGTGTAAATCTGAAGCAACTAAAAAAATTTGTAAGTCTTATCCAGGATCCTAAAGACATTTATATAACATTATTAATATACTCCCACAATTTTCAATGCTTCACAGCATAATTTCTAATAAAAGCTTTCTATTTATTGATTCCTTAACTATTTGACCATAATAAAATTTGTATTCTGTAACATCCTAAATAATTTTATTTAATTAATTGATTATTTATTTTATTTTATTTTATTCTTTTATTTTTCAATTAAAAATAGAAATTTAAATAAAAGAAATTAAAATTCAAAAGGAACTAGATATTTATATATATACATTATATTACATGCCCCTTCTATTTTACATTGCCACATCCATACTAGCTCTATTTTACATTATAGTGCTTCAAACATATTTATTTATTTACAAAGTTCGTAACCCTCATTCAAACATAGTTCCCGGTACTATCTTCTTCACTGAGTACGATTATGTGGTCTGTGACCGGATTTGGATACATAGGAGTAAATTGAAGGAATGGATCGGCTAGATTAAAATTTTCGCTAAACACAGAGATTGGAAAATGGGCACTGAAGTAAATATAAGCACGCAGAACAGGCTGCATAGTTACTACATAACAGTTTCTGACTTCATCCATATACCATGCAATATCCAGTGCGTCAAGAAATAGTATGATTGAAGCCATCTAAAACATTAAATAAAATCTAGTGAGAAATAAATTTCTCAGTAGGCAAATCTAAACCACCAAACACGTTAATAAATTAGTAAATAAATCAACATATTATATAATTCATCAACCACGTTAAATAAATCATAAAATGCTTTAACGATTGTATGAATGCATGAAATGAAATGGTCACAGGTGCACATGGCCTCTACATATGTACAGTATGTAGGAATGATGAGACCGTCTTACGCTAATCATGTATGAAGTTCCATGTATTAGCACCTGATCTCTTGTAATATCATAGGTCCGGTCTCCAATCATTTGAAACTTGGGTCAATCTCATAAAATCATAGGTCCGGTTTTAGAATTTGAAACACGGATCAATCTCATTTATTCAAAATCCATAGCAGGAAATTATTGCTATTCTTTCATAACAGCAAGATGGATAACACTTCATACCTTGTCATCGTAAAATTATACCAACTAAAAATAAATCTATTTAGTATTTAGGAGCTACCAATTTTAATGATATATATAGCAAAGACCGGTTTAATGAAATAATTCGAAATGATTTCACCATGTATTTTTACCATGGTTAAAGATATTTTTAATATAACTGGTTGCCATGAAATATATTATCCGGAATTGACCGGGATAACTATCCTTAGAATATTTACAGTTTAGTTTCATACCACAGTTATTTAGTATGGTAAGTTACCTATGATTATTAAATAGCCAAGGCCGGTTTGAAAAAATATATTAAACCCAGCTAGTATCCAGGAGAGCTGTATTATTACTACATATAGCCTATTAGGTTATTTACGTTTTAATTAGAGTTTATATATATATATATATATATATATATATATATATATATATATATATATATATAGCTATAAGAATGAAACCGGGATGAACCTATCGTAGTTAGATAAGTATAGCTAGCCCGAGTTGGTAACATGTGTATTGGAAACGGCATGATTATTCTTATGGAAAGTAAATCAAGGGGTCGAGATCGAGAAGCCGAGATGTGTGTTAGATTGACTGAAATACCAATGTATTTGTGTGGTTGGTGAGCTAGCCGGGTATTTTCATGTATTATGCATGGCCCGTGAAATTGTGCATTACGTGCCGAGATGTCCGAGCTGTGGGTTTCGTTGAGTGGCATGGGTGCCGTGGTATGCTCATGGCCGGTTTTGCATAGTTACCATGATATGTATGCATGGTACGTGAATTTAACCGGAATTGCAGGGGTAGTGGGGTGATGCCGAGGTAAGTATAACCTGCAGATGCACTATAGTCGGGCTTGTACAGGAACTGTGGTATAATCGAACTCGGACTTGCCGAGGTGATTACATGGGTGCCGGGTACAACTTACGGGGGGTGGCTGGTCATGCATGCATGGTTGCCGAGCTGGCTTTGCATGCTACGTGAGTTATCCGGAGTGCAGGGATTAGCAAGTGCAGCAATATATATTTAATAAATGAGAGGAACACGGCAGGTGCAGAGTTGCATAAGTGTAAAAGTGAGTGTAGGATAAGTGAGGGAAATTCAGCCATGCCGAGGTGCCGAGGTGATTATAAGTCTGATATATTTACGTGGGAAAAGGATAGCATAGCTTGCATGGCTGCCGGGAACTATGTAATCCTATGTGTATATATACTACAGTATATTGTCTGTATTTTCTAAGAACCGAGATGCATGAATAGTGGTTTCTAAGCCATTAGAGTAAATGTGCCGAGTACTCCTACGTAATTATCCTTCTATTATTCAAATCTTGTTTTACTCATTTTGTATTGCCCATCAGACTATTAGCTAAAAAATTATTCCCATTTATCCCAAAATCTTAATAAGTTAGATTATAACTTATTGCTTAATAAGTTAGATTATTTCTTACACCTCCTTAAAAATATCACCGTATCCTTGTTATAAAACTTAGATTATTAACAAAAATAAATGCTAAATAGAACCTAATAATCATATTAATTAAACTTAATTGCTAAACTAGAGATTAAAGTCTAGCCTACCTTCAATAATTTGATGAGTTGAGTGGGGAATTGTTGGGGTAGTTTTACTTAAAAGAAAGGAAAATGGTAGAAAGATTTGGGAAAAGTGAAAGCTGAAGGTGTAGTAGATTTTCTGAATGCAGGGAGTATTTATAATGATTTATTTGGTTAGATTTTAAAGAAATTAACTAAGTTATAACCGGGTAAAATTTAGTTTAGTTACCATATAATTAATTTTTGAAAGATTTTTATCTAAGTTAATCATTACAAATATTCTTCTTATTAATGTATGCCATTACGTGGAAGCTGCTGAAAGCTTAAATTTTACTTGCTTGTTCTCCTAATGCCACATGGATAGCTAAGAAGATTTTTCTCAAAAATTTGGTCTACATATTTCAGCTTCATGAATTATCCCAAAATTTTAGGTTAAGAGTTTAGAAATGCACATATTTTTTCCAGTTAAAATTTTTGCTTATTCTTTTTAAATCCTATTATTATAATTGAAATATATTTTTGAGAATATTACATATTCTATTATTATAATTTAATCATAAAAATATATATAATTTTAATATATATATTTTTAAGGATATTATATATTCTAAATAAACTTCAGAGAGACATTACAGTAAAAGAAGTGATTGACTACAAGCCAGTAGGTTATAAAACTTCAATATTGTTATGGATGGTGCCCAAAATATGAAGGCAAGGCAATGCTGATGACTTATACTCTGCAAGAGAACGGCACAAATATGTAGCAGCAGCTGCACTGCCTTCATTTCATGCTTTTCAGATCATTCGTTCTCTGTTATTAACGAACTAGACAGCAAGATAATCATAATTGCACCATGTTGAACCTTGCAAATTTCAAACTGGTGGAGCGAATTGCGGAATCTAATAACACATCAGACTTCTTTAGATTTTAATCCTTTTAGCTCTCCCATCGTTCAACATTGTCGATGCTATGGCCACTCATATCGTTGTTCAATTCATAGGATTGAGCTGGGTTCCATGTAGGACAAGAAACCTGATATGCTGGCACAAAGCAGTTGCAGGCCACAAATTCAGCATTTTCAAAATCAATACCAATTACCACCAAGTCCACCTTCAGCAGTAGCAACAACTTTTCGTGCTATGTATTGAGGCTTAGTCTGAAGTCCATTAGCACCTTCAATCCCCTCTTCCACCCTCTCACTTTTACAGCTTGGGTTTCGTCTTGGATATGAACTGCTTGGAGCAGCACACTGGGCTGAAACAGACGGATTTCTACCCATCCTCCGCTGCTCAGCAACAGCTGTAACTGCTACCCCACAGTTGTTGTGATGCAATACTGAACCTACAACTTTTCTGGGCCGTGCAGCAACGCCTGAAGCATGTGAACCACAACAGAAAGTAACAAACTTAAAATCGACTCAAGGGAAGCATCTATTAATAATAAATTTCACACCCAAAGATGAACGTACACAAGTGTAAGGGAGAACAAATGTATAAAGGGCAAGCACAGAATAGCAACATGGCATTCTCTATGAAATCCAAAATCTGTAATATCACCATATTCTGTAACCCAAACTACATCCAATTCTCTGGATCCAACTTCTCTAAAGTGAATAACTAACTTTATAGTTAAAGAAGTAATTTCAATAGTTGATGAAAAATCAACAGTCAATTTTACAAGCACAAACACATGCATAACAAATCATGGATGTGTTCATGTGAGCCTAACACAGAATATTATGCCAAAAGATAAATCATCAAAAGAATCTTAAAAAATCCACTGCTCTATTTCATTAATACAAGTCCTGCTGCTTTCATCCATTCACACATAATTCCCATCATGTGACAGAAGCAAGAACAAGTTCACACAATCAGAAACATACTTCTTATTGGTTCAAAGAATGATGAACCAAATGTAACAAGCCTCAACAATGAGCACAACACTCTTTGAAGATAATTCCTGCCATGCACATATGAGAAGCAGGAAAGAAAAAAGAAAGGGGGATGGAGAAGCAGCAAAGTACATACTACGATCAGTCATCACACCTTGAATATTTTGAGGAGCTTGTAAAGGAAGCCTGGCCATTGGGATACCACCAGTCCTGTCCATGGCTGGCTTCTCAACTTCTTTGATGCTACACCTGGAGATATCATCTGCAACCTCAGCCATATTTTGTCTTGAGTTATCTGAATACAACACACATGGCCTGCATGTAAAGTCTCAAATCAGCACAGTTGGTGCAGTTCAAGAGAAGATGAATGGGTGTGCTGACAAGATAAAAGAGCAATAGCTAAAGAAAAAGCCACATTTTCCGGAAACATTTAACAAAATTAGAATACCTGGGTAATGATGCATGTTGCCTCTCGGGTGGAGTAACAGTTCCACCTTTTCCATAATGCTCCTCAAGATATGCAAATTGCTTCTTGAAGTGATCCACAGCACTATTTGAAATATGTGTTGGGATAAAAAAAAAAAAAAAAAAAAAAGAAGCTGACTGATATACTATATAAAGTAGGATAGAAAAATTTATGACTATAAAAACATGAAATTGCAGTTAAACTTATATTTCGACAAAATGCAAAGTCCAGGTAATGTTTTCAAAAGTATTTATTAGCAACATTAAAAAGTAGGTATCCAAAGAAAATGCTTAAGATGCTTGAGGATCTAGAGCAGAACAACTTAAGCAAATGTTGGGTGGAGCAAACATAATCTTATATCAGAAGATGTTGGATGGCTCACAAGTAACAATCAAATGCTCTCTCTAATGATAAACAGGGAATTCATTAGAAGAAAGGGAAAATGCAGAAACCAGAAGTGGAGTAGAAGAAATCCTCCAAACTCCTATATATGAAATTAGTTAAAGGGTAGAACAAAAATGTTGACCAAATGTTATTATTTGATAACAGTATCAGGAGAAATATCAAACAATGTTGAACTGATAGATCCCATCAAGTGTTCAAACTCATGCAAAAGAATGAGAAGTGAAACAGAAATTTTGGTTCAGGTTTGAACAATAGTACCTTGGATACATGAATCCTGTTGGCTCTGCTCCCTTTAGATGTTCTTTTAACATCTTCGGATGGTACTCCAGAATCTCTTGGTATATAAGATCTCGCACGTCTTCCTTTGTTATCCTACGTCTCTCGAATTCAAATTCTATCTTGGTAACTGGCTGGGCAGAAGGCTCTCTCTCAACCTTGGCCAAGCCTTTAAAATATGGATCTGCTAGAGCCTAATTATATCATACACAGTATTCCCATTAAAACTAAACATGGTGTGTGGAAAGTTAATAGCAGATGGATGGAAATTCAACCTCTTCAGCAGTAGGTCGATCCTTAGGTTCAAATGCCAGCATTCTTTGTAACACACGAAGAGCAAGGGGGTCTACATTAGGAAACTTTTGGGAGAAAGGAACTGGCTTCTTCTTACGCATGCTACTCAAGTATCTCCGAGCTTTCTCATTCCGTACCTGTTAATATACTCCCAAGGTTAGATTAAGTAACAGAATAAAGGACACAAATTTGCTAGAAGGATTGGCAAATGAACAAGAGACCCTAGCAATGGCTTCAGGAGACGGTGTTCCAAGAAAATCAGTCATGAGGTCCAATTGATGGACAACATTCTTCCCTGGGAAAAGAGGTTTTCCAGTTAAAAGTTCTGCAAAAATGCAGCCAATGCTCCATATGTCTATAGCTGGGGTATACTGAAAGAAAAAAGATTATAACAACATTGATTATCCATCTTCATTTCCCAAACACTCCAACATCAACATCAACAACACCTTTAATCCAAGTTAATTGGAGTCGGTGGTAGATGAACCCAATGATAGATTGGAAATAAGACAAAGAAAGAGAAAGGGAAAGGGGAAGAAAAAATGGAAATAAGACTACAAAATAAGCAGTAACTATCCAATAATGATGTAAAAAACCAAACATTTTGAACTGGAACATATTAGCATATGAAACAAACGATAATAGGCATGGTTGGAGGGATAAAATAACTCAGTCTCGACACAGGTTCTTTTGTATGTTTAACTTTAACCCTTATAAGTTGTCAACAGCAGTTAAAAAAAAGCTGCGTGCCCAAACTTTTAGATTGCAAACTGTGCTAAGTATGAGAAAAAGAGAGCAGTCATCCAGGATAAATTGGTAATAGATATTGAACCTTGGAGAAAAAGGATCCACACAATTCAGGAGCTCTATACCACCTTGTTGCAACATAATCCTGCAAGGAAACAAGTGGGCATAAACAATGAATGATGACGAGAGGAGAGCTATGTTGAAGGTGAGTATTTTGGAGGCAAAAGATTCTTACTGTCCAAAATATAGCAGTTGGTGTATCATTGAAAGCCACTCTGGCAAGACCGAAGTCACAAATCTTCAGTTTGCAGTCAGCATTTGCTAAAATGTTTTTTGGCTTTAGATCTCGGTGAAAAACATTTGCTACAAAGCCATTAAAAAGTTTAAAATCAGCCACAATGATCATGTGATTTTATAATTAGCTCTTATAATAAAACATTAACTATGAAAAAGCTGCCTTAGGAATCTAAAAATAAAAACTAGCTAAATATAATGATCATAACCTCTGTGTATATACTTCAAGCCTCGAAGAAGCTGATAGAGAAAAAACTGATAATGCTCTCGAGTCAAATCATCATTTGCTTTGATGACCTGATGTAAATCAGATTCCATAAGTTCAAAAACAACATATATATCTTTGAATTCCCTTCTAGAAGGAGGTAACAAAATATGCTTGATCTCCACAATATCAGGATGGCGTAAGAGTCTAAGAAGCTTGATCTCACGAAGAATGCGCGTGGCATCAGAAACATGTTCAAATATGTCATTGATTTTCTTTATTGCAACCTTTTCTCCGGTGTGTGTATCATATGCAGAGCAAACAACACCATAGCTTCCTTTACCTATTACTTCCTCTATTTTGTATCTACTCCCTTCACCGTATTCTGTAAAGAAGTCTATATCTACAGATGACTGCATAAACACAACAAATTAGACTTTGTAATATACCAAGCAAAGCCAAAATCATGATTTATATGAGCTGCAACACATATATGAGGCTCCATATACACAAGATATGGAGGAAATGAATATATTTTATACAAGAAGTTGCAATCTCAGCATCTAAAGTTTGCGTCTATCCACATAGAAGAATAAAGCTACCTAAAAACATCTAGAAAATGAATATCACTGTAGTTAATTTATACATAAGTTTCAATAAAATCACCCACGGTAAGTTAGATTCGTTTCTCTAACAATAATGAATATCCTCTTTTCTAGAGCTTTTAAATCCAATTTTTTTAATTTTTTTGGTACAGTAATATTTTGTGTTTGCTAAAGTAAAATTGAATTTATAACAATAAAAATAAAATGAAGCAAATAGAAGCTCTATTTGTTGCATGCAGCTTTCCACAAAACTATTCATGAAAGCACAAATTCAAGTACCCAGTTAAATTGTAAGGAAAAAGTAAAAAGAAAGCTAAAACTGACTGCATAATAAAACACAAGAGACTTATTCTGGTTGTACTAACAAATATCTAAAATATTGTACAGGGATTCTTAAATGTAGGTAAAATTGAAAAAATACAAATTAAAATCAAAATTGTGTAAAATTATAGAATATATGCATAATTCATTCAGATAAAATCCTAAAATTTAAATTAAAAGGGAAAATATTTAAAATTATAAAATAGATATGCATAATTTATTCAAATGACATTGAATTTAAAAATTCAGAGAGAGAGAGTCAGAGAAGTTAGGAAAAACAAGTCAAATTTTAAGAGAGTAAACTAAGAGATTAACTGGAGAGAATGCATTCTAATTTAATGTAATTTAAATTATATACATTTATGAAAGCGTGAAAATATCCACTGAATCTTGTTGATGAAAACTTGATGTTTAATTAGCCAAATAAACAGGGAAAATAGATAATAAGGAATCAACAGGGAATAAATTATTAATTAAGCAACATAATTTCTTTGTAACTGTTAAGACTCTAAAGAGGAAGAAAAAGTGAATTGAAAGTGTTATCCTTAAAAGAAAGTTTCAACAATAACATGAACAAAGTCTTGTCTCACTTGGTGAGATCAGCTCAGACAATGTCATTGGTATTGGCCAAAAACAAAATCTGCCTATTGTCTTATAACCGGTATGAAGCCTAGGTAAAGGATGAGAGTTGTGTTAGACCTCGTTAGGCAATATAAAACATTTCAAAACTAAAAAACAAAAGCTCTGGCTAGGGTGGGAGATAAGGAAAGTTAGAGCAGAAAAAAAATTGATAGGCGATTTCCAGTGAATAAGCCATGTATAATGTATTTGATGGAGAAAGAGAGAATTAAAGAGATTTTCTCACTCACAAGTGTAACGATTCTAATTTATTATATAATAATGAATGAAGTATTCCCCATGCTGTTTCATGAAAAAGGTTTTCTGGTTGTTGTAATGTTTAAACTGACATGAACAGTGAAACATTTTTTTTTTTTATAAAGTATCCATTGCAATGGTCTGCGTTCAGTAGATAGGGTAGAAACCAAAATGGTTAACAGTCAAAATGAAAAACTTTCTGCAGGACCTCTTGTCTTATGTGCAATACAGTCAAAATAGAAAGAGATGTAAAAAAGAAATAAAGGTATGCAGTGGCAGGGATTGGCTTTTAACTTAGTCTAATGGTATTGTGTGATCCGTGTAGCTGACTTCACTTAGTGGGATAAGGTTTTGTTGTTGTTATTGTTGTATGTAGTGCCAGGGACCAGGCAATACTAGAAGGTATGAAAGAACAAAATCGCAATACTAAGAGTACAAATTACAAAACAAGGAGCAATCACTGTCTTCAATGCCTACCTAAAATACTCCCAGCAATATCAGCCAACTATGCAAATTATGCTACATAAACACACATCTACACAAAAGAGTGCACATTTGTTGATCAAGTAACTTTACCTTTTTTCTCTGATCATGAGGCATCTTGGAATTTAAGCACAAAACTCGTCAATGATCCAACAACCCCCTCAACAGAAACTCGAATTCAGATCACCAAACTTTCCCGTTAATTTAAAATGGCAATAGAATCCCCGGATCACGAGAGGGTGATAAAAAATGCAATGATAAAACAAGTGCAAAAAATAAAAATGGATAAATTAAGGAGGGAAAAAAAAGTAAAGAATTTAGAGCTCAACAATAAGAAGACAGACCTAGTAAATTTTGGAGGCTAAAATAACAACCGCATTTGTAACAAAGGAACGTAAACTACACTACAGAGCACTGTATAAGAGACGGAGAATTCGGAAGAGGAAACAAGAACAACAGAGACAATTTGGCGGAAGTACCAAAAATGTAGCTGTAAATGCCCCAGTTACAGATCACGTTGGATAATGAGTTATTCTAATCAACTAAGCTGGGAATCAGGGCGATGATCACTAACGGAGCTAAATGGAATGAATAAAAAATAGTAAACAGAGACAGAAAAAATAAAAGAAAAGGAAATGGTGGTGGGATTTGAGAGCCGAGTAAGATTAGTTTTGTTGTTGTGGAGAAAGCTGGGAATTGAAGAAGCGGATTCTAGAGACTGGAATGGAGAATTGAGAGTGTGAAAAAGAAAGGCTTTTGGATCTCAAAGAGAAAATCGGAGAGCCAGAGAGAACATGTAATGTAGTTGAAGTTGAAGAAGAAGGGTGTGGTGTGGAAACAGAGACGCGCATAATAAAGGGAACAAGACTGGGAAATAATTATTTTAGTTATTATAATTCGAAGATGACTCTGATTTAAAATGACAGGTATTACAAAAGGACGTATTTGCCACTCTTTTTTTCCTCGTTCTACCATTTTTTTAAAAGTAAATCATTTAAAAAAAAAGATTAACATGTGTTTATAATATCACACCAAACACTTGCATCAACCAACATAAGATTAATCTGGATTAACTAGTAATCATCAAATTTAAGCAGTAAATATATAATTATGTTAATCTCCACCAAAGTATATTGCAAAAATCATATTTAGAGTAATTTATATTGACTTAAGTAATGTTAGCATTTTCTTATAAATCTTCTTAGTATTTTCTGAAAAAGTATTATATAAAAAAGTAAAGACAATTAATATTTGAAAAACATTAAAAACATTAAAAAAATCTAACAAGTAGTATAGTAAACAAATTTATAAGAAATCAACAAAAAAAAAATTATAAGAATTATTTATGTTGACTTTTACACTCTTATTCAATATTATTTCCTTTGTTATTTTTTTTTAAGATTTCTTTTGCTTTTTATAAGACTTAAATTAAAAATGGTATTTTTTGCTATCAAGTAATTGAATTTTATCACTTATTAATAAGAATAGAGATAGTAATTTTCAATAATATTAGTATTTAATTTCGTGATCTGTTGGTAATTTCTTTATATTGAAATTTGTTCTTGAATAAGGTATTATGTGGAAGAGAGATTGAGCGAATTCATGGTTGGTTCTTCATAGTAATTAGAATATGATTTATTGTTTGGGTCGTAGTTTTGGAAAACTATCTAATCACAATGATAATTCAAATTTTTATAGGTCATGCCAAACTCTTAAATTTTAGACTAAAAAATCGAGCTAATTTAGTCTAACTCAATAGGTCAAATGAATAAAGGTAGACAAATGAAATGTAGGATCAAAACTATTAAGCCAATTTACTTCATTTTTTTCTTAATTATAAATTTTATCACCTAATTTTCATGATTTCGCAAATTTTATTATCCAATTTTTATTTTCACAAATTTTAGCATTAAACTTTCATCATTTAGGATTTTATCATCTAACTTTTCTTTTTTTTAAATTTTACAATCCAACTTTTATCATTTTGTAAAATTGACCATTCAACTTTTCAATATTTACACATTATTTGTAATAATATATCCTAACATTTAAAAAAATAAAAACAGATATCGTATTTATGAGCAAAAGGCAAAAACAGTGTAACCCAACACAGAAATCTTATATACTATTTGAATTTTCTATCAAAATTAAATATAAAATCTCCCGAACCAAATAAGATCAAGCAAATCGTAGTAGCGTTCTTGAAGTTACGCCATATATACAAGGTTCACATTATGCAGGGTGCTATCGATGATGACACCCAAAACCTTTCAAATCTATTTTTGGCCGAACACCCATGATCCATGTCGCATGCACCTTGAAAAAATTATATTTGTTTCAGTTCCCAACTTGCTGGAGATATTATATCTCCAACTTTAGTTAAGGCCAGAAGATAAAAAGGGAGAAAATAATGTGTTCAAAGTTGAAACCTCAATATTTGTTTCATCTAGTTGTTCTTTTGAAGAAAGCTAAACTAAAAAATACACAAAAGAGGTCCAAATGTTCCTTTCCAGCATAGTCGTTATAGATGGCATTTTCAAATAGACAGGCAGACAAGTTCTCATGTGACGCTTGTTATAATTTTCTTCTAAATATAAGAAGACAGCAGTTTTGTATTCCTTCCTCAGATGCACTTGTAGACAACATACAGTTGGGTGCTGCCTTCAACCGAAGACCAAACAATCTGGTTGTCAACCGATCCTATCTCCATTATATCCATTGATTCCGGGCGATATTTGACCGTAGCCAGATGGACAAAAATGAACAAAAGTAAAAGATGCTACAATGGGTTATAAGAAAATACCATTTCACCTCAGTCTGTTTCTTTTGCATGACCTGCTTTTTATCACAAATTGTTTTAAAATTGAAAAAATTGATTTTGAAGTGTTGAACTTAATAAAAATTGTATGTCTAAATTAATTTTAGACATGAATTTTATATTAAAATGTGTTCTAGATTTAACTCAAAGTCAGATAAGGATCAGCAAGTCAGAATCTCATTTCACTTACCGACTAGGTGGACTACTATAATGAATTTGACTTATGCCAGACCTAGCACAACCAAACGTCATATATAAGCATCAACAAGACTTCATGTGACCATAAACCACCGACTTAGGAGATTCTTATTATATAGTTGGCTCAACCCAAGCCCAATTAGGCCCAACATTTCCAAAATAATCACAAACAACCAGTCCAACAACTAATGGATAATTCAAAGACCCTGATTCTCCCGCTAGAAGATAATTATCTTATCCTAACTCCTAAGAAAGACAATTGCATACCATCTTATACGGCGATCTGTATGTTATAATGGGTTGAAATTACTTTCTGTATTGTACTTATATAGTTCTTTATGTATAACCCATTATGACATATTTTATGTTTTGTAAATAAATCATACCTTTATAGGTCTATTTAAATCAATATGATTTCTATCTTAACCATATTGATCTAAATAGACCTATAAAGGTATGATTTATTTACAAAACATAAAATATGTCATAATGGATTATACATAAAGAATTATATAAGTTCAATAGAGAAAGTAATCCCAACCCATTATGACAAATTAGATTCATCACAAGAAAGCCAAAAGGTCTGTTGAACAAAAACATCAACAACATATTTAATCAACAACATATTTAACCAAAGTTAATTGAGGTCGGTGATAAATAAACTTAATTATAAATACGAGGAAGTTGAGAAAAAAAGAGAAGGAAAAAAAAAGGAAAAATAAGACAAAAGAAAAAAATAAGATAAAAGAAAAGAAAGGCAAAAAAATGAAAGAAAAAATGAAAAGAAAAAAAATTAAAAAGAGATCATATAAAACATAGAGATAATAACAGGTCTAACCCTCCACTAAGCTTATAGTTTTTCTCCATTTTGTCCTAAGACACCCTCCGCCAATCTATATCTCACTCTATTAAGTGTTGTTTAATTATCTCTCTCCAGGTAAGTTTCGGTCTACTTCTATCTTTCTTTGTGGCAAATTCTTGATAACAAACTTTTGTTCTTACGAGAACATCCAAGGACCATCTCAAGAAGGTCTGTTCAGCCAGTAGCATAAATAGATATACAGAGGACATATGAACCGTTTAATCACTTGCTAATGGAAAATGATGTTCTAATATAGATCCAATTTGGCATGGGAGACAGGGTTGATAATATTCACTTCACGATATGATGTCATTTAGCTTAGACTAAATTAGACGTCACCATTAATGGTAACATTTTATCCAGAATCCAGTTCATATAAAATTTGGGTACATATCATGCTAGCAATGCAATAAATTCGCTATTAAAGCTAAGCTAAAAATCCGGTAAAAGATTGGAAGGATATAAATTGCAAACAATAACACGGTAAATAAACTTAACATACTAATGAAATAGCAGGTTCATCATTCTGCCTATTACTTTTTCATGCAATATAAAACCAGAAGAACCCGTAAGTCATAATACAACAGCAGCATCAAAAAATAGTGAAGACATCCGAAAATATTTCACTTGTATTTTTTCATCACCCATATTTTTACGGAATGGTTCTTCATCACAGCACATGATTGAGCAATCCACCAATTACCCTCAAAAAACAAAGTTTAAAGCTGGCATACACAAGGCAGAGAGATCTCTGAGAAACTCCTTTTGATTAGATCAAAGGCAACAATAACTTGTTTTGATACATCTTGACGAGAAGCCAACCAATGAATGACACCGTTGAAGAACAACCCAAAGTCCGAAACCACACGATCAGAGCAGCCCTGGTAAAACAAATGGATAGGCTCAATTTCTTTCCAAGCACTAGCTCTGAGTGAGAAATACTTCACACAGATTACACGCTCTTCTAGGTTGTAGTTGTAGGATTTTTATTTGTAGAATGCTTGAACCAGCAAGTAGTCATCGGTTAATGGGTCATACCCTAAACCATGGAGAAATGGGGATAACACGCCACCCATATTATTGGAAATAGGTCACCAATCTACAAATTTATAAAGTCCCGAAGATGGAGTGAAGATGCAAGAACTTCGATTGTAGTCCAAAAGTAAAAAATCCCTACAGGAACCTACGAATCGGTCACCAAAATGTATTGGGGGCAGAAAGCTTTAATGTAACATAATCAGAATAATGTAAAGTGA
The DNA here is from genome assembly GCA_007407185.1 of Glycine tomentella. Classification (NCBI taxonomy): domain Eukaryota; kingdom Viridiplantae; phylum Streptophyta; class Magnoliopsida; order Fabales; family Fabaceae; genus Glycine; species Glycine tomentella. Next base: position 421,110 of record PYAF01006183.1, on the reverse strand, counting down.
TGCATTAATGTCTATGGATAGGATTTCAGGAACAGAAGAGTCTAAGAAGACAAGTCTGTCTGTTCGTGCGGCAGCTAGGTCAAAATGTGAAATTGCAAGTGTGGATCAGAGATGCGAGAAAGCCATGACTTACACACAGTTTTGAAACTGATAAAAGACTTCACCGGCAACCTGAACAGGATTTCAACGAACAATTCCCACGTCAGAAACACCGGCTTCTTCGTTCTCATTTTAGGGCATTTGATTTTTATGTATCTTCTTAACTAATATTGAGATACGAGACGCTCAGGTCAGGGTGCATAATCTGTTCCTTTCCCATCTGATTTGAATTCCATATATATTTGGGGACAAAATAGCGCCGTGTCCCAGTCTATTATAAATTAGTACTACTATATTTTTTTTAATAACTGTGCGTTAATATTAATTTTTTATTTAGTATATAATAATTTTGTAGATGATATTATATTACGGGTTAAATTAGTTTTTTATTTTCTAATTTATTTTTTAATTCAAATTCGTCCTCTAATTTTATTGGAATTTAGAAAACCAAATTAAATCTAATAATAAATTAAAAGAAAAAAAATTAATTTAACCTATATTATATTTATAATAACTAGGAGAATAAAAGGTGGATGTGTCGTGTCTTTCTATATATATTTTCTTAAAAAAAGACAAGAGAGAAAAAGGAGAATAAAAGTTAAACAGGAAACGAGAATGTGCGGTTAACTCTATAGAGGGAAAGTTAAATAAAATATGAAAAATAGTGATAGTTACTTAATAAAAATAAAGAATAAAAGTGTTTTGTTCTCTTTTATTCTTTTTTTTCACATTAAAAAAAGAATTAAAGTGTTTAACAAAAAGTAAATACTAAAATGGGATACTGTCGTTATAATTGTTATAGATATTATTTATTTGGGTTAATTGAAAGAGTAGGATTTTTTTTTTAAAAAATTTGGAAAGGTGAACTAAGGAATTGTAAAGAGATAGGAATTGAAAAAATAAATACTAAAAGAGTAGGAAGTCATCTAGTAACTCAACTAACAAAAACAAGGAGAGGAGATCCTATATTCCGTTTTCAACTTTAATGATTCCATGACCACACTTCAAGCTTGTTCTTCATGCCCCAGTGATGCCCACTTACGATTTTATGCTTAGCATGATACTAAAACTACTTATGAAAGTGCAACACCAATTTGAATCAGAAAGTCTGACAAATCCTCTTCTTATTTCTAACACTATTTTTCTTATTGCAAGGTTAATATTCAATCAGTAGCCATTGGCAATTTTTTGAAGCACACCCAAGAAAATGTGTTAATGATGGCTGTGTCATGCTTTCATGTCAAACTAACCTCATTTCCTTCTTCATATAGATTGATAATTAAATTCCTTAATCCTTATTACCTTGAAAAGTCCATCGTTTCTCAAGTACGTGTATTATACAACAAAGGACAATTGATAGATAACCTTGGAAATTCAGCTAGTTAATAAGATACAGGCTGATGATAGTTCATTTGCTCGTTGTACTAAAGCCAAAATGATTGTTCATCAATTTACTAATTAATGAAGTTACTAAAACTCCAACTATCACGATTCATGCCAAGACAAGTAAAAAATAAAAATAAAAAATAAAACTAAAATTGATGAGGCATCTTGCACCATTCCAGTCACCCTAATGAGGAAAAGACTAAAACTTCAGTATAACTATTGTTAAAAAGAAAGTCAATCAATTGCGTTATGATAGTAGTCGTTGTACCTCTATTGGTTTTGGATCAACTGAGAGAACAGTACAGCTTGTTCAGTGATGGTATGTAATTATATCCTTACATGTTTTATTTTTTCAAAAGAAAAAGAAAAAAACAGATATCGTTTTTATCAGCAAAAGCCAAAACATTGTAATTTGTAACCCAACACAAAATCTTGTATACTATTGGTAGCATTGTTTAAGTTACTCCATATATATGAAGTGCTATCGTTGATGACACCCCAAACCCTTACAAATCCTGTTCTGGCCAAACACCCATATCCATGTCCCATGCACCTTAAAAAAACTATATTTATTTTCAGTTCCCAATTTGCAGGAGATATTATAACTCCAACTTTTAGTTAAGGCCAGAAGATAAAAAGGGGGAAAATGATGAGTTCAAAGTTGAAACTTCGAACTTCTAACCTCAATATTCGTTTCATCTATTTGTTCTTTTGAAAAAAACCGAACTAAAAAAATATATAAAAGAGGCCCGAATGTTCCATTCCAGCATAGTCGTTGTAGATGTGAGCTGTATTATTATGTGTTCTGATACAGATTCCTCTATTTTATAAAGGATTACAGTAGACAAACTCACTTACTAGTAACTAAATACAGTTAGGTAACTAACTATTGTTGTCACTAACAGTTGTGTAAACTCTTCTATACTCTAACTCGTTTTCAAATTATTGTGGGATGTACAAACGTGCAAATACACAAACATGCCTGCACACAAAATAATGTACTGAATGCTAATTACACTGACACAACTTCATCTCTAATCTCTCTGCCTTCTCCTCATCGGAACAAACAGGTATATGAATTGGACATAATCCAAGATCAAAATGTGAGCTATCCTGTGTACTGCATTGTAGTTGGTTGTCACTGAGGTTTGTCATTCCACTAAGGTTGTAGGCTAAAAGTAGGTGAATGAATTACCTAATGGATGTACACTGAATACCATAATATATATCATAACCAATCTCGATACCTAAGCTAGGACCAGTTTGGTAATCCCACCAATATTCATGGAAGAAATAGCAAGAAAACAGAGTTCATAAATTCATAAGCTTTAAATAGAAAAGAAATGGCAAGAGAAGAACCAAACCAGCCAAGGCAAAACCTCCCTATTGGTGCTGTTGACAATAGTGTGAGATTAGAATCCACATAATATGCTATCCCTAAGCCTTCATAGTTCACAGTCAGACCAAAAAATTTATATTCTTTAATAAATTAGTCATTACAAAAGGTAAAAGATTAATAACTTCAAATTTATTATTAATTATTTAGTATACCATTTCAGCCTGCAAAAATAGGTAGGGTAATTCTTGCCTCTCTGTTGCACTGCTTGGCTACTTCATATTCATGCCAATACATGGAAAAAAGAGGATTTTTTCCTATCTACATCACTTCTTTTCAAATAATTCCCAATATACACTAGTTCTCAATTTAATTTTGAACTACACTATTCTTTAAAAAGTCCTATTTTCAGGACCCGACTTCCCACCTTTGTTTTTTTAAAATGTTATTTTATTAAATTTAAAAATGCTATAATTAAATAAATGATAATAATTAATTAAGAAATAAAAAGGCAAAGTGATTAAAAAAAATAGATTGATTAAAAACACATTAAATATGTTGTTACCACATCTCAGTTATATTATATGAAGAAATTAAAACACTCAAATAACGGAAAATACTAACAATTAGAGAGACAAACATAATAAACGAAACCTAATAAAACAAAAATAATGGAAGTACCAACAATAATTGAAACACGAAAATAATGAATTTAATCATAATTTGAAAGATATAGTGTAGAGGACATGTCTCCATACATTTGAACATTCTAGCCAGTTGTTTATCATGCTCAACGTCTGCATAGGTTATTACAACATGTTGATCGGTTATTAAGACTGGTTGGGTTAATGGTTTGCTAAAAATATCTAAAATTTCTATTGGACAAAAATGCTTTCATTAGTTGGATTTATGCTAACACCTTTAACACGTTTTCATCGTTTTTCAACATCGGGTGTTTCGTTGATGGTACACAATAATTCTATAAGGCTAAAAAATGGGTATTGCCTATTGCACATTAACATTGTGCAAACATCATCACCATTTTTCAATTGCAGAGAATGAAAAAAAGATTGATGACCTGCATCTATGGATGACTGTCGGTAGTAAATTTCATGCACAAATTGGTCATTGAGTAGCGAAGGGTGTTGTGCATTTTACTCTTTAGTGTCTCAAAAGAACATTTATTAGGAACTCACATTGGTATTGGAGTATGACATTTAAAATAAACACCATTTTAGTTGTGTTTGGTTGATCCATTTGAAAAAATGAATGTTAATTTTGAGTTATTTCTCCTAAGAATGTCATAATATTGAGATTGGATTTCGTTTGTAAAGGTATATTGTGTGAAAATGTGTGGTTGTATTGAGTGTATTTGATGTTATTTATAGTTGTTTGGTGCTATCATTTTTTAAAAAAATTAAATAATATAAATAAAAAATATTTTTTAAAATTAAATTTAATAAAATAACATTTAAAAAAATCCAATACATAAGTCAGGTTGACTGTAAGAACCCTGATTAGATTAATAGCCTATTATTGGGGAAATCGATTACTTGTATTGTTAATAATCTTAGAATTGTGCAAATTAATATTCAAAAAGGTAAAAATCATAACTATAAACTTACAAGGCTAAATTATACATGTAAGATCATCCCCATGGTCCACCAAATACTCAGCCACTTAGTCCAACCATAATGCAGCCAACCTACCATGTATTTTAATATTAATGGAAACAC
>PYAF01006183.1:396254-416453 GCA_007407185.1 Glycine tomentella | reverse complement strand
TGTGATTTGTCTGTATATGAGATATTGAATAAATAATGATACTGTTCTATTTTGAACGACTGCTATATACCTGTTTAAAATAAAATAAAATAAATAAACTTTGTTTTAGCTATGGTAACCAGTTATAGGAGTAAGCATCATCTGTCGGAGTTTGCTCCGGCGGTGAGACTTACTGAGATTTTCCCAAATCTCACCCCCCTAGTTTCAGGAATGGCCGTATCTTCTAATTCGGAGCCGTTGCGGAGGAGGTAGTGACTGAGAGCTGCGGAGTTGTTGCAGCGTATTGTGGAGAGACGTGATTGTAGTTGACTTAGGTCTCTCGGTAGTAATATTTAATTTTTAACTCGTCTATTTGAGCCGCGTTGGCGATATTAATTGCATTCTCAGACATTGGATTTATATTTGGGATGACTGTATATTGATGTATGACTCGGATATATATTTGGAGTTGTTATACATAAATGCACAAGGTATTTCAGTAATTGGATTTTTGCATGCATGATATTACTGATAAGTGCAAAATTTATTCCGTAAATTTTAAGTATTAGACTATTTCTGTTTCTGTTGATGTTACATTCCGGGCCGACCGGACGGGGTGTTACATTGACCCAACCGGACTTCTTAACTAAAAAAAAATGAAGGTAGAAAGTTGGATCCTGAAAACAAGACTTCTCAAAGGGTATTATAATTTAGGCATTAAATTAAAAACTAGTATATATTGAGAATTATTTAGAGAGAAGTAGTATAGATAAGAAAAAAAATCGAAAAAAGAAATGCAATTTTATGTGGATAAAATATTTCTTTGTCAAAGTAATGGTAATTTATGTGTTTTTCAATACACAAATATAATAAACATCTTTAATTTGGCATGGAAGTCAAAATTGATAATATTGACTTCACAACATTTTGACAAGTAGCTTAAGATTAAATTGGACATCAATATTAAAAGTGATGATCCGGTTCATATTAGCAGTGTGTCAGCTATCAATTAATTCTCCAAATTTAAAATTTGGTTACATATCAAGCAAGCAATGAAATAAGTGTTGGATATTTGTTGAACCCCTATTACATAAAAAGATTTATAAAGTTTTGATGATAACAAACAATGAATGTCATATTATTAGATTTATTACACTGATGATAATTATTTGATATTTTGAAGTTACTGTTATTTTGAATTTATGAACATCAATATAATTGAAAAGTTTAGTTGAAGAAATCTAAAGATTGATATCATTCAAGATGACATGAAATTAAATTAAGAAGATTTGTTTCTATTTATTTTTATTAAATTTTATGTAAGGAGATTAGAAGAATGATTTTGCCAAGATATTTGCCTTATGATTGTATTGCATAGTAAGATAAAATATTTTTAAAGATTACATTCAAAAATAGGATAAAATATTTTTTAATATTGCATTAAAAAATAGCATAAATTTTTTTTAAGACTGCACTGCATAATATAATAGAATATCTTTAATATTGCATTGCATAATAAGATAAAATATTTTTTAAGGTTGCATTCAAAAATATGATAGAATATTTTTAAGATTACATCACATAATATAAAAAGCCTCTTTTAAGATTGCATTGCATAATATGATAAAATATTTTTTAGGATTGCATTAAAAAATTGGTTAAAATCATATGCTTAAATTAGTATAAATAGAAACATATTTTTGTGTTTAGAGTATGCATTCCATCCCAAATAATATTAGAGCTTTAGAGAGTTTTTGTTTGCATCATTGAGAGAATTGTTGTGAGATCACATAGAAGCTTTTGACAAGTCTGATTCTTCAACTCTCCGTCAGGATTTAAAGGTTCCTATTTGCTTAAGGAATAGAAATGTAAAACTAACCATTTTATTGTATTATTCTTCTTGACTTTGGAAGAGATCGTAGTTAGGAAACTAGGATACCAGTTATGTCTCTTTTCTTGGTGAATTGAGACGTGCGACTTCTGACTTGGAAATAGGGGTGTTCATCAACCGATCCAAACCGATGCAAACCGCGGTGACCAAACCGAAAAATCGATAAGCCGGGATCTTTCAGAAAATGGATTCCTATTCGAAGGGCGCATAACCGCATGGATAAGCTAAGAAATAACCGAAAACTGAAAAATTGAAAACCGAAAAAAAATCAAAAATTTTCACTGGATTGGATCGGTTTTCGGATTGACTAGTAAAAACCGATCCAATCCAAACCGATCTAATTATAAACCATACATTATCCTTTACCTACTTGGACATATTCCCCAGCATAGCCCAAAAACCAAAAATCCAATACATTGCTCCTTATTTTGTCCAATGACCGTGTTTGTCCAATAAAAATTAGAAAATGGTGTTTGTTTTTGTCCAATGAATGTGTTTGTTTATGCTAGATACTCCTTATTTTGATGAAAATAAGTCTAATAAATTTTATTTTTAGACTTTTTAAAAAATCGAAAACTGATCCATTCTAAACCGAAAAAATTGGATTGGATTGGAAAAAAATTTCAAATCGAATGGATGATCAAATACCCAAACTGAAGGGATTGGATCGGATGATTTTTTGCTTCAAAACCGATCCAATCCAGACCGCGAACATCCCTACTGAGAAACAAGGATAACAGTCTTGCCTCTATTCTTGGTGAATTGAGACGAGAACTTTTTGCTAGGAAACAAGAATACGAGCTGGGATAACAAGGATAGACTAGGAAACTCGGATACTAGGACCTCTTGTACACAAAATTATCATAGTGGAATTGTCCATTGGATTGATTATCCAATTTAAATACCGTGATTTTATATCCAATTGGATTTTCCACATTAAAATTAATTGTGTCTTCTTTATTTCTTATCTCCATATTATTACTTTAAGTGTGATTTTAAATTTTAAATTATTTTATAAAATTCAATTCACCATTCCCCTCTTAAATTCACCTGGGACTAATAATAAGTTCACAATTAAAGGTAAACAATAACACAGTTAGATCAAATAATCATGAAACAAAACACAATGATGAAACAACAGTTTCATCATTTTGCGCCTTGAACCACCAAGTAGTAATCTGCTCACAAGTCATATCCAAAACCATGGAGAAATGCTTGAAGCAGGCGACCCATATCTAAAATAGGTGACTGATCTACAAATTTATAGACACCCGTAGATGGATTCCACATGCAGAGACTTCTATTATACTTCAAAAGAAGAAAACCCCCATAGGAACCTAGGATTCGAACATCATTAGGTTTTGGGGGCATAAAGTTGAGCTTTATCACAGCATAAGCAGAATCATCATAAAACAATTTGAACAAGTCCTAAATGCTAAACTTGAGGTCGGAAAAATCTTATTTTCTTTGGTAGTCATCTACTGTCATTTTATATTTTACCTTGATGATTTGCTTATGATATCATTTGTTGTTAACTACTAACAACATACACATAAAGTTAATTACAAGACATGTTACTCTATCTTTATTTTTTTAATTTAGGAGGTGGGGACAAGTTGGAATTGATCCATCTATCACTTAGGTTTGTCATTCCACTAAGGCACTAATTGTGGTCTGACAAATTGGATTTAACTGTAGGCTTTAAGCCTATCTTTTTACATTCCATTCTGGCAAACATCCACTAATTGCCAGGGTGTCACCTTTATCCTACGATCCTTTAATTAACACCATTAGAGCCATTGTTTTTTTTTTCTTCGGATACAAGTTTGTGTAGATATTACACATTTTGTTCTTGCTATCTATGCTTAGGAAAAACTTTGCATATACATGTACTTGTGCGTCGTACCGATAGAATTGGCAAATTAATTTTAAAAAATTATTATTAGTTAAAAATAATAATGTATCATCACAAATAATTTTGTTAAAATTTTATTTATTACAGATTTTAATTATAATATAATTTATATATGGACAGTTATAATAAAGTCTATTTACTAAATCAATGAGCATTATGAATAGTAAAATATATGTGCTGATTTAAAATATGTTCATTATGTATTGTAAAATATATGTTAAGTTGTATACTTATTTCGTTTTTTTGAGTTATTAAGATATATTACATTAATAAATAGATTGGACCAATCTTATCCCATTATTGGGTTATGAACGGATCAAATTTGGATTCAAATGAATGACTATATCAAAATTTAAAACCAAACAGAGTAAAGACAAACTTGTTCCAACTCGAGTATTTTTTTGTAACCACAAATTAGGACCTTCGACTTCTTACTTCTTAATAGGATTATCTTTACAAACTTTAATGCTTTTGTCAATTAATCTTACTTTGGGGTTTCATCATACTTGAACCTCCTCACCCTTAAAAGATATATTTTGCAAAGATCAAACCAAATGAGTATTATGTATAAAAAAAATTTGTGATTAGAGAAATAAAAATTGGATATAAAAAAAGAAAGAATGAGTCTAAAAAAGTCTCACATGTTTGAGTGAAAATGGAAATGACATCCATACATTATCTAAAAAATGGGGTTCATAGAACTACAGAGCCTAGCTCCAAAGAATGGAAATAGCTTGAAAATTTCCTTTTAATATCAAATTGGAATCACAGCATAATTAATAGTGGTTTTTGAACATGAAATTTTTCTAAAAGCCAAAATCAACTAATTTCAGAATTCAATCTATCAAATGCAATATCAAACTATAACTCGTCCACACCATCTCAAACATAGCTATGCTCCCACAGTCTAATCAAAGTTCTTACCATTGAAAACAACTTTGCCAGTACATATAGGAAAATTAATGATAAAGAAAAAAGAAAAGTAATAGTTACCAACTTGGTTTTGCAAACAAAATAAAGAACATCACAAAACAGGTCCTGCTATGATTGATACTAGTAGGGGACTAGAATTACCCTCCATTACAACCGATGAATCTCAAAATTGAAATCCCTGACATCCTTAATCAAAATTAAACTAGTAGAAGAAGCCCAGTACCTTACCACCAACATTTTTCCTCCTAGCCTCTTCATGATCCATGATGCCAGCAGAGGTAGTCAATACAATATACCCAAACTGCATAATTAGCATAAATCAAAATGTAAGGGATAAGTGGAGGAACCATTTGTATTCAACATAACAGAGTAAACTATCAATATAGTTCAATGGTTAATCTGATGATAGCGAGTTAATTTCATGGCACCGCTACAAATTAATCAACCTTAGTATATATAAGCAATCAGAGCCTTGACCAATCTAACTCGATCCTTACATAAAAAATTTCATAACTAATGGTGATAGAAGTAATACAATCACCACAAGGAAGAATCAACCCTTTTATATGAAACATAGTTCTGAATTAATTTACTGATGTTAACAAAATGGTAACACAAATAAGCTCTTATTCCATGGCACTATACAAACGTACGACCTCACCTCATGGCATGTTTAAAGTTCATAGAAACATGGATTTGCACACAGCACAGAAAAGGGTATGAAAAAAAAACACTTTAACTATCATGTCTTGAGGGGATATAGAGAACATGGGATCATCAGGCAATTTCAAAGAAAATATATTTTTCACACCATAGAAGTAATACAATCATTTTATATGAAGGACCATAGTTTGAATTAATTTTCTGATCTTAACCAAGTGGCACCACAAATAAGCTCTTATTCCATGAAAACGCAAAACCTCGCCTCATTGTATGTTTAAAGTTCATAGAAACATGCATCTGAAAGGAAAAGGGTGGAAAAAGCAGTTTAACTGACCTGTCTTGAGGGGAGAAGCCTAGCAGTCCAACCTTCAATCTCTTTGACGCCCACATCAAAACGGGGACTAATAACCCCACACTTGTTCAGTCTACCGTTCAATTCAACCACGATTTTACCAGCCCTGTGGTCATCAACATACTCAAACTCTCCGATGTATCCTATACATAAATCATCCGAACACAACAACAATTTTCAATACACAACTAAATAAAAATAAATAATAAAATTAAAACTTTGATTACTAAGAGATATACCGTGCTTTTGCATCACCAAAAGGAATTTGATGATGACTTTGGAGGATGGCCTAATCATGACTTGGCGCTTTCCCCTTTTCTCAGCATTGTACATGCTCTTCAGAGCATCGTTCAGCACACTAACCCTCACCATGGTGACTCACTGAGACGCAAATTTCAATTAGAATCAATCAGATTATTATTATAGCCGCGTAAGTAAACTAAATCACACACTCCGAATGGAACCAATATATGAGGAGCGAGAGAATAATGTTAATCTTACCGACAGAGAAGAGAAGAGAAGCCTTAGGGTAGCTGCGCCAGAGATTTTCCGTTCAGAACGACAATGATGAAAACACACAAATAAGTAGACTCACGACTCTGTATTTAGGGTTTAGGAGCTTCACGGCCTCTTGTTGGGCCCGATTTGGGCCTGAACTTGCTGCTTTGTGCTGGGCCATCTCGTAGGCCTTCTTATATTGCATTTGCGCACGTGCCTTCTTATATTGCATCTCTTAAGTAGTACATTAAACATAAAAATAATCAAATAAATTCTTAAATTTTTTAGCTGTTTCATCTAATTCTTTTTTAATAATTTCATCTAAATTTTTTTAATAAAATGTAATTATGTTATAGTAAGGGGAAGCGTACAAATATTCAAACAAAAATATGTTTTTGTTGTTTAATTTTTTTACTCATTTTCTATACTCGATGGTATTTGTTAACAAAAAAATAATTGAATAAATAAGTTACATTTTTTACTGGAATTAATTTTAATACAAATTATATTAGTTACGACACACAAGCATGAGACAGACAAAAGTGTCAAATTTAACTATATAGTCTCCAATTTTAAACATAACAGGGCACAACAATCAAAGGCTAGAATAAAAAGTTTGCATGCCTAGATTTTTATGCTTCTATTTCTGTAAATTTCTTATTATTTTCATACATAACAGGCTAGAACAATCAAAGGATCAGCATATTTTCTGCAAACTAGCTGCTCAAGTGAAAATGGATAAACATAGTATTTGCAATTTAGCGTGTGGTATATATATAAGGAAAATGGGAGTATTTTAGTAATTGTGGAGAGTGTAAACAGCAATTGCCCCATTGAGTACCGCTTTATGCTTGCTGTTTTGTGTTGGGCCAGCTTAAAGGCCTTTTTATATTGCCTTAGGACCTATTCCTTAGCTTTTGCTTGGTCAATTGTGATTTTGAGTCACATATATCTCCTGTGTAAATCTGAGTTATTGCTATTTAACTAGTGAGTGCCCAAAACGAAGAGACACAGTCACAGGAAAATACAGAACGCAAAAGATTGTGGCGCATGATCAGATACGAGAGAAAGCCATGACTTACACTCACATTGAAATCTAAGTTTTAAATATGTGTGTAAGCCATGGCTTTATCTCATATCTAATCCCGAATTTGCAATATCTCATTTTAAACTAGCTGCCTCACACACACAGATCTAACCATTCATGCATTTTTTTCATACTTTATACATTAAATTGATCAAATATTAAAATAACTAACAGCTGATATTTCAAAACTGCAGGATCTTTTTCCTGTTTGCTCCTGAAATGCTATCCATAGACTTCAATGCACCCCTTCACGATGATTCTACTCTTGCTGCATTAAAGCTCATCATTCTTCTTCCCAATACTTATTTAAGTTATTATTATAATTTTGCTGCATTAAAGATCGACTTTATGTTTGGCAGTACTTATTATTAAAATGTTCATATTATAGGTGTTAAGTGTTAACAAAGCTATATATTGGTCACCTATTCAGTCATCCACTATTTGTGAGAAAATGGGGGCCTTTGGGAATTGGGAGGTGCAGGCCCTTGAATTTCTGCGGTTAAACAGTTTTCTTTATGTAACTTGAATCCAGTTTCTATCAGTTTGGCATACAAAGGTTCATCTTTTAAAGAATCAGTTATTAACATGTTACTACATCTAAATTCTTTGTGTCTTCTGAGTAATCATGTAATTTTTTTTATCCAAATCCAAGAGAGTTACAATGACTACTATTATAATACCATGATTGACTTTCTTTTCAATGGTAGTTATACTAAAATTTTATCCCTTTCCCAAGCAGGATGACTGGAATGGTGCAAGATGCCACACCAATTTCAGTTTTTTTTTTCTTGCCTTAATTTGGCAACATGAATCATGATAGTCCGAGTGTTAGTAACTTATTTAATTAGTAAGTTGATGAACAATCATTTGGCTTTAGCACAAAGAGCAAATGAAGCATTCCTGAATTACCAAGGTAATGAATCGTCCTTTTCTGTACAGTATACTTGCAGGAGTGTTTATACCAGGCAATAAAGAAAGTAATTTTCAACCTATTGCTTTGCCACCAGGAAAAAAATAATGTATATGGAGAAGGAAATGAGAGAAGTTTTACATGAAAACATGACACGGCCAACATTAACACATTTTCTTGGGCGGGTATGCTTAGAAATTGTTAATGGTATCCTGATTTAATTAGAGTAAGAATTGAGAAGAGGATTTGTCAAACATTCTGATTCAAATTGGTGTTGTATTTTCGTAAGTAGTGAAACAGTCCAATATTATTAGAAGGACAATTTTTAATTTCAAAGATAATTCTGCAAAATGAAATCAGATTACAATGTAAAATCCTTAAAATATGTTTCCTTACTAATCACAGTCCCAAGATATAAAAAATATCATATATATGAACAGAAATAACAAAAAATAAGAACGAAAATAAGTAAAAATTATATTAGGCTCTAAAATATTTTTCTGTATGTAATGAATAGTACTCAAAGATATTTGATAAATCAAATTTTTGTAAGGCTTATAAGTAAACATTTTAGATAAATGAATTTTTCTTGTAAGGCTAGCTGTTTTGTTTTGGGCCAACTCGTAGGCGTTTACCCTCTCGTAGTCATACCTTCTGCTTTGTCCCAAAAAACAATTGTGATCGAGACACTCTTATATCTCTCTCCTCTGCACATATATGAGATATGCAACAAAATAATTTAATGTCCTAAAATGAAATCCTGTTGAGGTTGCCGGTGAAGTCTCTTCTCCTTTTCAAAACTGTGTGTAGGTCATGGCTTTCTCACATCTCTGATCCGTGCTTTGCAATTTCACATTTTGACCTAGCTTTGGCGCGCACGGAGAGACTTATGTTCATAATATATGCTTATGTTCTTAAAGCCCGGTTCATAGACTTCAATGTATCCCTGCCGATGGTTATGCTTCTGCTGCATTAGAAGTCCAGCAGTTTTTGCAGTTTGAATTCTGTGATAATTTTGTTCAAATCATAGGTACTTGTAGAGTTTTTTTTTTTTAATACTTTTGGACTTCATTGAATCTGTGCATGTGGAAACCATCCACTGGTGTCCACGGATTTGTAGATAATTGGCTACCTAGTTCCAGGTCCAATCTCCGCAATCTTCGGGCATTTCTCAGTGGTCTTGGCTATGACCCCCAACAGATGACTACTTGGTGATTTAAGCATTCAACAAATTTGAACATAGTCGTGTACTTTGCATGCATATTTCTCACTCAGCTAATGTGTGAAAAGAAATTGAAGCTACCCATTTAACTTTGTATATATGATAATCAAACCATGCCTTTCTTGAATGGTGCTATTCATTGGGTTGCTTTAAGTTCTGACGTTTCAAAGGATGTTATGGTTAACTTTGATTTAACTAAAAAGGAGTTTTTCAGATATACTGCTGTCAGTTGGTTTAAACCTCAACAACAACTTTCAACCTTGTTTCTTGAATGGTGCTATTCATCACTCTAAGTATAATGATAAAAAAACCGGGTGCCTCTTCAACGGTGTTCTTCATTGGTTGGCTTTTCCTATTGATGCATCAATGATTATCGTTGCCTTTGATTTAACGGGAGGGAGTGTTTTAGAGATGCCTCTGCCAGATGATTTGGATTACAACAAAAAAAAATTGTGTTTTGAGGGTACTTTGACAATTGTTCAATCTATGTGCGGAGGACCGTTCAGTAGAAATATGTGTTATGGAGAAATACAAAGTGCGATCATCTTGGACTAGTACTATTGTCGTGTCTGTTGAGAATGAAAACCTTCCTAATCGTTGGAACTTCTTACCAATATGCTCTACAACAAGTGGTGATATTGTTGGAAAAGATTTCAGTACTGCATTGGTGAAATGTAATGACAGGGGACAGCTGCAACAATATCAGTCTGATTTTAATGGTCGACATGGATTTAAGGTGGTCGTGTATAGAGAGTCTCTACTTTCACTCCCTTGTGCAGCGAGCAAGCTAGCTGCAGAATAGCAAACTGGAATTAGGTTGTGAAATATTTTCTGACACCTTTCCTATTTTCTTGTTTCTCATCTTTTATTCTGATTTATGAATTCTTTTGGTAGAAGAAATTACTATTTCATCATTATGTTCTGTTTTATGATTATTCCATCATGATGCTATTACCATGTTACTGTGTGCAATGCTAGCATATGTAGCCAAAATTTAAATTGGGACAATCAGTTGTTTACTTTTATATTTGTGTGTTTATTATTATGTGGGTTCTAAATTCTAATCTTATATTAATATCAATTGCACTAATAAGGAGGTTTTGCATGTGTTGGTTCATCTCCCCATTTCTTTCTAATTTAAACCTTACAAATTTATGAACTCAGTATTGTTGCTATTTCTTCCATGAATATTGCAGTGGGAGTACCAAGTAAGTCTTAGCTTAGGTATTGAAGTTGGAGCATACCCTTTTGTTTAATATTGAAAGCATACAAAATTTTGAACTCAGTTTTCTTGCTATTTCTTCCATGTACATTGCAGTGGGGTGTCAAATTGGTCATAGCTTAGGTATTGAAGTCAGTGATAATGTATCCTTTACGTAGTTCTTCTACTTCCTTTTGGTTTACACATATAGCTTTGGAGCATTTGATACTAAGAGGTCCATCTTTTTCAAGAATTGGTAATTAACGTGTTACAACAGCTTAGTTCTTGAAAGATTTCTGGTTCATCATTGTATCTTGTTTTTGTTTATGGCTTAGTTTTTTGTGTGGTTCTTATGTGGATTTTAAGATGTTGGTTTATACTAAGCTTGATATGATGCTAATTTTTTGTGTTTTCCAGAGAATGTTCTTATGTGTGTTTGCTGGTTGAGAGATCAAGAGGATGTCTTGTAACTTATCTTTTGTTTGCTCCCCCCACCCATTGGACATCTCCTGTCCAATTGTAGCCTGCATTTCATTCAGAATCTCTCATATGCTAAAACTATTATTCCCAATGTCGACATGCGGTTGATTTTTCCTTGTAGCTGCCCGACTAATGACTCAAGATTTGATTGTCATTGTTGTGTAAGGTTTATTTTTCTTAGGCCAAATGACTCTATTGCAAGGTGCTACCGATTTGTTTGTAATTTTATGTTGCGATCAAAAGGAGCACAATCTGTCTTCAAATATTGAAAGCGTTTATTGCCGGTCACCCACTGTGATCCACCGTTGTGTCATTTAAGTGAGACTTCACCGGTGGATCAAACATCACATAAGAAGATTTCTCACTTCAAATGTTTATCAAACCAACCTATCATTATTTGATGAGCCTTATCTGCAGCCTTCACAGCACTTGGATCTTTAGGGTCGTACCTCACTGTCCATCCGTGTGAGACGTTAGGAAATATTTCTACATAACTATCAATCTGCACAAAACAAAAATTGGTACACAAATGATCAGGTACAAGAGAGATTTGAGAAAATTTCCCCATTAATGACCATAAAAAGAAACGACTTTGACAAATACAGCATGTGGATAACTAAAAAGTGTTAAATTAATTGCCAATTCTGATTAGTACGATGCACAATTATACATGTGAAAGCAAAGTTCTTCCTAAGCATGGATAACAAGAAAAAAAAATGTGCAAAAGCTAGTCATACTTGCATGTCTGAAAAAGCAACGACTCCCAAAAATGAGAGAGTAATACCCTGGCAATTAGTGGACGTTTACCAGAAAGGAGTGTTAAAAAAGAAGGCTCAAAACCAATTTATCAGACCTACAATTAGTGCCGTAATGGAATGTTTTAAAACCTAAGTGGAAACAACTACAATGCAGTACATGAGTACACAAGATAACTCACATTTTGATCCGATGTGGTTGAGGCAGAGAGATTAGAGATGTTGTGTTAGGGTAAGTAGCATTCAATACATGATTTTCTGTGGCTATGAGTGTATTTACACGTTTGTACATTCCAAAACAATTTGAACAAGGGAGGAATCTGAATCTAAAAAGGTTTTTCTTTAAATTTCAGAACTCCTTGATCATGGTACTATTAAATGCATTACTCTGCAGTTTACGCATCCATTGCAAAGCAAATTAACAAATTGGTGCATTTTTCTCTTCACTTCAAAGGCCAAATTTGTTATTCTAACAAAAAACTAACACGATCAGTTATGAGTCAGGTTTTCAAGCTCAGAATAACAAGTGCAAAAAACTTGTTATGGATTCTAAAAATAAAAAAATTACTGTGTGATTACCAATTACAACAAAATGATAGCATAAGCAAATCATCAAGGTAATATAAAATGACAGTACACAATCACAAAAAGAAAATAAGATTCATTTGACCTCAGGTTTAGCCTTTAGGATTTCTTCCCATTGTTTTACAAGCGTTGGAGGACAAGCAACTTTGTCGTTCTCAGCTCCAAGTATAGCAATTGGAATCTTAACACCTGAAAGTATGATTAATAATTAACTGTGAGAATACAAATATCTCAGTTGCTGCTTTAAGAAATCCGCTTCTGATTTTTTCTTCTACATCTTTATTCAACCATTCTACATCTTTATTGTTTATAACTGGATGATGAAAATAGATTTTTGCTAACAAGCACTAGGTATTGCTAAGCATGAAGACAAATGACTATTTAGGAACAGATGAACCTCTTGCATTAAAACATGTTTAAATTGATGCATGACAATTGACAAGAAGCTCTGACATAATCATAGTATTTTTTTTCCTTAGAAGATACTATGGGAACCCTAAACAAAGAATATGTAAATTAAGAAA
The DNA here is from genome assembly GCA_007407185.1 of Glycine tomentella. Lineage (NCBI taxonomy): Eukaryota > Viridiplantae > Streptophyta > Magnoliopsida > Fabales > Fabaceae > Glycine > Glycine tomentella. Next base: position 403,458 of record PYAF01006183.1, on the reverse strand, counting down.
TAATCTAAACATTGAAAATTCATACCACGGACGTCATCTACTCCGATATCTGATGGATGTAATAGCACAGAAGCTTGGATTTGGGTGGAATTCCCAAGGTTGGTAACGGTCTTAGCTGAGAGAAAGAAGAAAACATATTACATTCTGTGAGTTTATACCTAATGTTAGCTGAAATTGCAAGATACGCAAAGGAGAGTAGAAAAAGAACACCAAATAGGTGGAAGGCACTCACCGCCCCAACAAAAACCAGCAGCTCCAATAGCAGTGATACCTTTACTTTTTAAGGCTTCAATAACAGGTTTTGCAACTTCAATACCTTTTTCCTAAAAATATTTTTAATAATTTACAAACAAGACATATTTTTAGTACATCCGAAACAAATCATAATATTCGATTTACAACTGAAGCCAAACATCTGAAACCTCTTCCAATCAGATAAGAAAAATCAAATAAGGACACCAAGATTGAATTTTGAAAAAAGAAACACCATTTTTTTCTTGCTAAATCACTCATAAACAGCCAAGTATTATTAAGAAAGATGAGAATTAACCGGATTATGATCTTTTAGCCACACATCTTTCGGCCTTTTCACATTCTCAGGATCATAGGGTTCCCCATTGAAGAAGTCAGGAACCACGACATAATACCCAGTAGCTGCAACCTTGTCTGCAATATTCCTTCACAATATATATAACAAAAGAGTATTATTTATCAGGAGAATACTTTGCACTTACTTAGTATCATAAAGAGAGAAAAATACAATAGGCAAGGACAGCAATTCAGCAGAATGAAGCAGCCAATTCTCTAGGTGTATAACATACCAAAACATAAATAAAATTGTAGGAGGAAACAAGACATCCCAATAGGAAAAAAAAGTAATTATATAAAAAATGCACCACCTTTGGAGATTAAAAATCTAGCTAGGATCTAACATTCTATATACAGTCTAAGACATTTGTTTAGCATGAACCACTACTTAATTAACTACACTTACGTGTAATTTCCAGTCATTCCCCCACCAGAATTAAAAATCAATCACCGCTAGTTGAAACACATGAGTTAGCTGATGGTTTACAGAGGACAAATTGGTTCAAATTTGAAAGTTAAGGGACCACAATATATCTTTTAAAAGATAAAGGACCTAAAGTATGTTTTAGCCAACTTTTAAACTCTCGTAAGCCTGTATATGATTGAACAATAGTATCCAAGGAACATGGATTTGCTCGAGCTGTTGAGCAGACAAGCAAAATATAAAATTTAGTAAATTAGGCATCGAAAGCAAACATGAGAATTAACCATACATACCTTAAAAGTGGTGGTTTAAATCCTGCAAGACAAATTGAGTATGTGAAGTTAAATGAAGATATTGGCTACAAAATAAATAGAAGCAAGCACTAGATATACCAAATTAAACAAGGAATTAAAAAAAAATGAATGAATACCAAAAATATCAGAGACTAGAATTATGGCGAGGATGGAGAGGGGGGAACCAGTGACATAAGAATTAACACCACCGATATTGGTAACATTGCCGGTGCCAACACTAGAGGAATTCAGGATTGGCGGGTTTGAGCAGCACTCCTCTCCCAACATTTTTCTTTCTCTCTTACAGTATTCTTCAGCTATGTTAGCATTCCTGTTCCATTCGGCCTTAATATTTATAATCAAAGTTGTCAGTGTGCATCACACCAAACTTTTTTCTTTTTTTCTTTTTAAACGGTATAATTTAATTAATTCTTATAATATAACTTTACTGTTACATTCTTAAAATCAATCTTTAATATTGACGTTATTTTATAATGAAACGATGTTCTTTCCTTGACACTAGCATGTAACCGTGCGTTCACGCATCTTCTTCGGCTGGGCGCGCGCCTAGGTAATGTGTTATAAGATTCAATAAAAGAAATATTTTTTTAAACTGAGAGCACAACATAATATAAACAAGTTTTAAATAAGAGTAATAAATAAATTATAAATTTTGTCAGTAAAAATAAATAATAAATTTAATAAACATATCTATTTCAGTTTATTAGACAAAATATGTAAATGTTATAAATTTATTGGTACTGTCTTGGATTTCTACATATATTTTTTTTTTTTTTATAAATTTAAGTATTAGCAAAATTGATATCATACAAATTACATTACATTGGAGAATTAATTCGTAGATAAGCATGAAAAATAGTAACACGCACAGATGATGTTGTTGTTGATCAAAATGTTGTCTCCTAATAATTCAAATTAATTGTGTGCTAATTAAAGAATGCATATAACATTTTATATAGTAAATAACAATGTAAATATTTAACATCGTGATCGTCGTTTAAGAGATTAGTTGTGTTTGATAGTGCGACATATCATATTTTTGGATTCCCCCCCCCCCCCTTATTTCATGTTAAATTTGTGTTAACTTAGAAAGTTAAAGATTAAATACAAATCATATAATATTAGCAGTATATGTTGGTTGATTGCAGTCCCAAAATACAATTTAAAATGTTTAGAGAATATACCTTGCTTATATTAAACTTAATTTACTTAAATATGAATTGCATAATTTTTTGGTTATATTTGGATATATTTGGATACTCGGTGGCCATGTACACGGAGTCTCTACTTTCAGTAATTCAGTCCCTCATCGTCGCAGAGAGTGAGCTAGCCAAAAAAGCCGAGGAGTTATATATGTTGTGAAATGTTTTTTTATACCCACCTATACTATTTTATTGTAAATCATCTTATATTAGGATATATGAATTTTTCTGATATACTAGAGCATGAAAAAGTAACAGGAAAAATTATGAAATGTCTATTTTATCATTATGTTATGTTCTATGATTATTCCATCATGCGGTTATTACCGTGTTATATTTTGCAATTATCTATCCACTCTTTCACATGCTTTTAGCCTTAATTGTGAATTCATTACAATTGCTAGCATGGTATGTAGCCAAATTTTAAATTGGGCCAATCAGTTGATAGCTGACAACAACACTATTGATATGAGCGGGGATGTGACGTTACCAACTTTTCACTGAAGGTTATGTCTAATTTAGTCTAAGCTATATGACACCATTTTGTGACGTCAATATTATTAATATCTTGGGTTCCATGCCAAATTAAAGCTGTTTAGTTTTATATTCCTGTCTTGATTAATTCAAAAATTACCATTACTTTGATAAAGTCATATAATCAGTTCTCTTTTACGCCATATATTGCCAGTATTGGCATAATGTGAAGTAGCCAAGCAGTGCACCAGAGGCAGAAATTAGTCTACCTATCTTAGCAAGCTGAAATTCTACACTAAATACTTACTGATAAAGTTAATGATAGAAAATTAATTTTTAAATTGGTGAAAATCATCACCTAATAAAACTCCAAAAGCATAATGCATTATTAAAAAATCTTAAACAAATAAAATATATTTGTTTTCATTATAATAATAATTTATCTTTAATCGTATAACTTTTAATCTTTCTTTATGAGTTTTAGTATTCTTTAGTCAAATTGCTCCTTAGATGATATTCTATCTAAATAAAAAACAAAAAAATAAAAGTGAAACTTGATTTGATCTATTGAGTATCATAACCTTATATATATATATATATATATATATATATATATATAATATTTTTTATTGTTGGATCACTAAGCTCTCTTATACCTAATTGATCCAATATTAATGTTTATCTATTTATCTTATATTTACTTATAAATCTATTTGAATATATCTAATTGATCACTTTAATTTACCTAATATATATTAAATAACATAATATATGTAAAAGAAATTTAATTTATTAACGTACAGTTAAAAGTTATTAGTCTTTTTCCTTTTATAATGACTTATTTATTAAAGAATACGAATTTTTTGGTTTGATTGTGTGTCTATAGGTATCGGGAAAGCATATTATGTAATAATCGATGGCACCAATAAGGATGCTATGCATGTGGCTGTACATCTCTCACCATTTCTTTCCTACGTGTTTATGAACTAATTTTTTTCCCTATTTTTTCCATGAATACTACACTGGGAGTATCAAATTGGTTCTAGCTTAGGTATTGAAGTTGGAGCATTATACAAGAGGTCCATCTTTTAAAATAATTGGTTATTAATGTGTTGCTGCAGCTTGATATATTCTTAATTAATAGGTTTCTGGTTCAGCATTAAATATTGTTTATGGCCTTTGTTTTTGCGTGGTTCTTATTATATGCATTTTAAGAAGATGGTGTGTACTAAGCTTGTTATGTTGGCAATTGTGTGTTGTGCTTTCTATCTCCTCCTTGACTCTTTCCTCTTCTTCCTGTGGAGGTTGTGTTAAAGGTGGAACATAATAAACCCGAAGTAAAACCTTTGTTTTTGTGTGTGTATATATATATATATATATAGATATTTCTCGAGTATCTCTTATAGTTTTAAGATATAAATTTTATTTCAGCATTTTTAACACAAATGTATGAGTAACTGGTGGCTTTGGTTGTAACTTAAAAATTTGCTAATTCGATCTTGTGCAAACACCCACAACAACAAAACCACTAGGTTACGTTACATTGCAACACATTACATGTAATCTCAAGTGGGTGGATGAAGTCATGGCAGTGCAAGGCAAGAGCATTCAAAGACGTGTACAACCCAAAGCAAAGATGCTGGGACGTGCAAAGTTGTTGTGCTCTAGGATTTGTTACACTAAAAAGATAAAACACACTATGTACTTACAATTTATGTTCTATAATTTAATTAATCGATTAACTTGATTTAAAGGAATAAAATTCTATACTTTTATTATGAAGGACCCTTTAAGCTCAATTATGTATGTTAAATGTAATCGTATAAATGCAAAAATAAATTTTCTCACGACAAGTTTATCATAACAAGGTCCTACTAAAATCTTATATTTATCATTATCTTGACCAAATATAATTCATGAAATAGACCCTTCTAAGTAATGTAATCTGGGGTGTTGTAAGAGATGATTATGGCGGCTTTTGCTTGCAACCTGGGGAGATGTTCAGTGGTTCAGGCCGAGCTTTGGGTCATCTATCATGGGATCAGGCTCATTAATTAAGGATAAAGGCATCCCAGGGCAAGTATTGATTGAAACAAATTCTGCCTTGGCGACAGGGTTTTTTGGACAAGGGTTGCTACAAAAATCACTCGTGCTACTCGTTAGAATGGCTGGGACTGATCGTTCTCATATTTTTAGAGAGGCCAATCAAGTGGCCGAGACAGGCTTGATAAACATGGAATCGAGGTGGCTGTGGGAGTTCTCGTCCTCGACTCTCCTCCTTCCTTGCTTTTAGCTTGGGCGGCTCTTAGCCCCCTCACGTACCAACAAAAAAAGTAATGTAACTTCATTGCCACTTTATTCCTAAAATGGTCAAGTTGGTGGGAGAGGAAATCAGTTAAATATCAAAATAGAAACCTCAAATATCTCTTACTTATATATAAAAAAAAAAAAAATCAAAAGTTATACTCACACAAAAAATATAAATATATTATATATACAAAATATGAATATGACCTATCACAGAGTATATATCTATTCTTGTGTATATGCGTTATTGGTGAGTCTCGTGAGACCATAAATCTATTTGTTTCAGTTTTTTTTCTTCCTTTGACCGTAAAATTATTTTTTTCTTTCCAAAATCTATTCACTAAAAATTATAAATTCATAATCTTGAGAAATACATTACTATGAAACAAACAATATACTTATACGGTAGGAGTCATTGATATTTCTATGCTAATCCTCAATCCACTTTCCTTTCACATACATTCAAATTCCAAATAATATCATTTTCTTCATGTGTATAAATATTTTAAATATTGAGCTTTGTTGGCAAAATAAATTAACTCGACTTTCTTTGAACTTGTAAACAAAATAGGTTGACTTGGGTTAGTTTAAAAATCTCAATTCAAAGTTAGGTTAAAAATTGGATTAAGTTGACTTGCCATAATTTTTAAAAAAGAAGTTACAAAAGAGTGGCTCGTGAGTTGACCCACCTAACAAATGAAAAATAAAAATGTATAATTTATTCAACATAATCATAATAATAAATAAAAGAAGGATTAATATAAAAATAAAAATCAATCTTGAGGGTTTAAATCAATCTAACACACCCCTAATAAAATAAAAAACCAGTTGAGTTGGATTGAACTTATTTTAAGAGTGAATTGAAAATATTAAGCTGATTCATCATGTTAACGAGTTAAATAGGCTAATCAGATAAGTTGAATTCATTTTAATATATCACCTCATATAAGTTGATTACAATAAATATTAAAAAAAAGACAATTCAAGAGGTTGATCCAATTTAACATGCCTTCAATCTATCAAAACACATGTTGAATAGTAAATTCAAAATTTTCATGTAACTTGACTCATTTAACCGGTTAACAAGCCAATCCAATGGGTTGAACCCATTTTGATACACTACCTTAAAGCATATACTCTAATTGATTACTTATAATAATTCACTTAGAGATTACACATGAAACAACAATTTTGTTTTATTTAACTAAAACGCAAATTATAGTCCACTTGTACCTAACAATTTAGTTAAACAAGTTAACTACATTTCAATTTCACCTTTTTTTAGTGAAAGGGTTGGTGAATGAGAAAAGGTAAATCTTGGTGACTTCGGTGGCATAGATAACTGATTTCCCTCACTATCATAAAAAATTGCACCAGGAAATTGTAGTGGTTGACATTTCTCACCCATCAATATGGTCTTCTTCCATAAACATTGATCATCCTTGATGACTTCCAGCAAGTTCCAGCCGTCCTCCTAGTTCCAACCGTTCACCAGCTGTCCTCCAAGTACCAGCTGTCCACCAGTTCCAGCTGCACACCAGCTGGCTACCACCACCCTCCAACGTTCACACCATTCTTCAGCCTATAAATAGAGGTGCAAACCTCAGTTATATATCATCAACTAGACACAGAAAAACACCAAGAGTGAATTCATCCAAGTAGTGAGATTTCCTAGTGAGTGTTGTGTCAGTTGTGAGAGTTTGAGAGTTGTTTTGTTTTGAGTTTGTAAATCTCTGTAATTCTATTCTTGTGAGTAATAGAAGCTGTTTTTCTCTCAAATTCGTGTGTACCAACACCCAATTGATCCGTTGGCCTCAACAAGTGGTATCAGAGCCACGTTTGAGGTGTTGGTCGATTTTTCGTTTTTCTGGGTTTTTCTGAGTTTTGCCCGAAAT